>OW285235.1:93824388-93998887 GCA_935421215.2 Melolontha melolontha
AAGTGAATAGCTTGCCTACTTATATGCGGTGGAGCCCCGTCATGTTGATAAAACATGCCTACGCTCATGATACATATTTGTCATTTTATAAAATCACGGGCAACATGTTTAGAAGAAGAGGCGAACATTTCGACCAACTGTTATAATATTAGATTATTAGTTTGTTATGAAACAGTTTTCTTCTTTTGTTGAAATCTAAAGAACAAAAAAAAAATTAAGCTAAAGTGCATATGAACTTTTTTGAATCACATCTAGAACGCATTGTGGCAGTTTGTCGGTTACCTCAGGGAACAACCTGTATAAAAGTTCATTCATTGATTTAATAATAATCACCTAAGATTTAAAAGTGAAGTGTATACAGGCCTTACAACCTGTGCACGGTTGCAGCAACATTATGAGTCGTAATTCTAGTAACTGGTGTTAAAGCATCACCATCAGAAGCCTAAGTTATCCTCAACACCAAGTAATGATGGAGAATCAATTATGATTGTAATAATTTTGATTAAAAAGTTGAGACTAGAGACATCTTCTGTTCCGACAACGACTATTGTAGTATACACCATGCGGTGGATATATTCCATTAATTCTGAAAGAAATATATTTCAAGAACCTCCTTTCAATTTTCTCCAAGCCAAGTTGCATTCTTGATAAATATATATGGGATACCATACGACAGAGGCATACTCAAGTGTAAAACAGACCATACTAAAATACAACGTTCTTAATGTAAAGACGTTAGAGAATCTTCTGCACGTTCTTATAAGAAAGCCCAACGATCGAGAAGCTGAGTTGCAGATTGCTTCTATGTGCCCAGCAAATCTTTCAGAGATAATGTTAATTCATGAGAAATCTTTTTTATTAATTAATCGATGCTTTGCTGGAAACGATTGAACAATTTTATTAATAATTTTATAAATAAAAATAATTCATGTAATGGATATCGCAGGTGACGAATAATTGTAATCATGGTGCTGCGGTTACAACTCTGCTGCCAAATTCGCGCCTTGACTGCTGACTACTAAACAAAAACAAACTTGCGTGAAAGCATGCTGTACTTTGAAAGAAGTTTCAAATTGATTCAAATTTTCTTTTCAAGGATATCGCAGGTGACGAATAATTGTAATCATGGTGCTGCGGTTATAACTCTGAAACGAAGCAACGATCAAACAGTGGAACGGCTTTCAAGCCCGCCTCGCCCCAAAAAACTCTTGAAGTAAAATCAAACCTCAAACAATGTTGATTTATTTTTTTGAATAAGAGAAGTCGTTCATTCAGAGTTTGTTTTACAGGGTCCCACAATTAAATAGGCTTTCTATCTGGAAGATTTGAAAATATTGTAACTGTTTTCTGCGGAGGAGGGCTTCATTTGTGACAGTCAGACGACTGATTTTTCCACTACGACTATTGTAGTATACACCATGCGGTGGATATATTCCATTAATTCTGAAAGAAATATATTTCAAGAACCTCCTTTCAATTTTCTCCAAGCCAAGTTGCATTCTTGATCAATATATATGGGATACCATACGACAGAGGCATACTCAAGTGTAAAACAGACCATACTAAAATACAACGTTCTTAATGTAAAGACGTTAGAGAATCTTCTGCACGTTCTTATAAGAAAGCCCAACGATCGAGAAGCTGAGTTGCAGATTGCTTCTATGTGCCCAGCAAATCTTTCAGAGATAATGTTAATTCATGAGAAATCTTTTTTATTAATTAATCGATGCTTTGCTGGAAACGATCGAACAATTTTATTAATAATTTTATAAATAAAAATAATTAATGTAATGGAATAAAATGAACCGCAAAAGTCATAGTGATCTAAGTTAATTTTGAAAAAGATTTATTATAATTAATTATAATTTCGAGAGATGTGGATAAAATTAAAGAATGAGAGAAATAACGTACTGAAGATTTAACGAAATGATTTGTATTGTGTTACATTATCGATTTACAATTTTAAAAAGTTGCAAAAAATATTTAAAAACTTTCAAAACTCGAGTATCTTGCATCGTATAAATTTCGTTTATCATAAACATACAGGTTTATTACAGTATCGGTTACGTATATACTAGCATTTTATATTCCTGAAAAGTAAAACCATCCAAAAATAGCAAACTGTAAAGTTATTGAATTACGAGGAAACTGTTCGAGCTAGTTGCATAAAACTTCATGAGTGTTCTAAATAGCCCCCTTGAATTGCAATGCATTTTGGAGGACGAATTTCCCATAAATGAAAGACGTGACGCTGCTTTTTAGAAATAAACTAAACAGACTCGCTTATACGACGATATTAACATTTCCTTTTCAGATATAATTAAGCTACTGAAAACATTGGGGTATCTAGAAATCATATTAGAAGGTCAGGTGAGTATGTTATGTGATAAATAACTTCAATCTTACTTTGCCCTTAAAAACGCAAAGGAACCCCCGCAGCAGTATTATATCTTCTGTAACTCTCGCTTAATAGCTTTCACCAATTATGTACTTTTTTGTCAACTTTCACCTCTTCGTGGAGGATTTTAAATGCCGTAATGGATATTTCTATACGTTTGTCATCGTCTACAAGGGGGTACCCAAAAGAAACCAAAAGAATACAGGTATTGTGGTGGGCAGAGTTTTTGTAGTACCGTGTTCTGTCCATATGAGCTTATAGAGTACGTACCATTCATACCCAGTGGTGCCAGCCCTACCGATTTTTGGGTAGATCTACCGATTTCGGCTGACTTCTACGGATTTACCGATTTTTAACACAATTCTACCGAAAAAAAGTCAGAATTGCAAAGCGCCGTGAAAATTCAGTTGAAGTTATAATTGTTTTAGAATACACAGTTCTTTGTCGGCATGTTACCAGGCACTACAACAGTTTCTCAAAGCAAAAATATTGAAAGTCAAACAATTTAATACAACGTATTCCAGAATAACAATATCCTAACTAAACAGGTACATTTTTGGGTGAGATACGCTAATGATATACTATGGACACATTTGGACAGGTACAGAAAGGCAATTATCAAAATTCTTAAAACTACTTTGTTGTAAATCATAAGTTACAGTTTACAATAGAAAAGGAAGAGAGTAACAAATTAAACTTTCTAGATATTACGATATACAAAAATGATAATAAGTCGTCATACAAAATTGATAGAAAACCAACATTTACAAATAATATACTACAAGTGTCAACAGTCCATAGTTATATACTTAGAGTAACACACATACTATTAAATAAAGAGGCCTTTAAAAAATAACTTAATATTATTCAAATGATAGCAGAAAATAATGGATATGATACCCAAAATCATTGATAATATGCTAAAATACCAAGAAAGAAATAATTTCAAAAAGTTTTTAGACTCAGAAATAAAAGAAATAGACAAAACTATATCGCATTCGGTTACCTTTATTCACCACATCTCAGATAAATAAAATAAAATAATAAGAAGGTTAGACGTTAAAATAATATGGGTTAATAAAACAAAATTAGGTACGATGTTAAATAATAACAAAGACAAAATAAACAAATTATATAAGTCAGGCGTATATACCATTAAATGTAAAGATTGCGAAGCTATATATAAAGAACAAAGTGGTAGAAATAGTTATTTAAAAACGTATGTCAGAACACATAAGATCTCTTCAATATATTGTCAAAAACACAGGTTTCATAGACCGTAACCACTTGCCAGATATTAATAGCTGTAACCTAATACATAATGTAGTAAAAAGCAAAAGATTAGATATCTTAGAAATTCTAGAAATTAAAAAAGCACAGAAAAATAATTTGTTTGTTACTAATACACAGGTAGATTTGGCGAATGCCCCCTTCATAGACACTATCATAAATTTAAATTACCCACTCTCCTAATATTAAGTTAGATTTAAAGATAATGGCATCCCCTTGATAATGGCATAACAGCCGAAACGTATGTTCTAATGAAACCAGTGTAATATAGCCAAGCGTTTTATTCTCAATATTTAATTAAGTTAACAATAAAAATTTATATAGATACTTCTACCTCCATATTACTCATTGGCAATAATCAGTAGCATGCATAGGTAATAATGCTATATGATTCAAAACACTTTTTATAAGGGGCGACTGTGGATTACGCATATTTTAAAAATGTATGTCTTAACTTAATTTACTTATGTGTCAAATGTGATTAATTTTAAATGTCAGAATTCTGGTTAGCTTGAATATTGTATTACCGTTGCTAGTAACTTATTATATTGAATTAATTGATAACTAAATAAAAATGGTATTTACTGGTCAACAAAAGGCATTCATTATTGAGTCATATTTTCGCAATGGATATATCGAAAATGGTGAATGGGGGTATAGAAGTCAACTATGTTTACAAGAATTTGATTTGAAGTATCTAGACGTAATAAATAATTGATGAAGCCGTATTTTAGAAATATTTGTCAACCAGCTCCACGATGATGAATTAACCCAAGGGTGTTTCCAACAAGATGGTGCAACAGCACCTGCGGCACAAAGTACTCTCCATTATTTAAGGGAATTTTATGACAATCGTTTAATTAGTGCTTGAATAGAAAATTCGTAACCATCTCGGTCACCTGATTTAACACCATTACATCTCATTTAAAAAATACAGTTTATAAAGAACCTATCCATACTATTGATGAATTAAAAGCAAAAATTCAAGAAGAATGTAATCTAATCATGCTTGAGAGCTTATAAGGGTTTTTGAAAATATGAAACGTCGAGTTAGATTGTATTTAAATCATAATGGTTATCATTTTCAACAGTTCCTTTAATATATGTTCCTTTTGACTCTAATTTGTTCCTTCAACATTTTTAATAAATAATATATATATAAACAGGAGATTTATTATTTACTAATACAATATTCTGACATTTAAAATAAACGTATTTGACAGATAAATGATATTAAGTTAAGACATACCTTTTTGAAATATATGTAATCTACAGCCACCACTTATAAAAAGTATATTGAATCATATGGTATTATCAAAACTTTAAGTCTACCGACTTTTTACGGAATCTACCGAAATTTGTCGGCAAATCTACCGATGCAACGTTAATGCTGGCTGGCAACGCTGTTCATATCACCCAGTAAAGTAAGCGTCGTCGCTAAAAGAAGTTCTGTTCGGTTTTGTGAATTTTTTAATGACGGTTGTTTTGTATGCTCGTGGTTTTTGCAATGACTGGTGATTCTCGTAAACAGTGCGCGCTATGTGATGCATCTAGCTCGGAAAAACTCGCACAGAAACTCTTGAAATGTTAAAACGGTCTATATTGGTAAATCCCAAATGCTTGAGTTAAGTTTCCGGTTCGAAAGAAGTGAAATGTCAAATCATGACAAAACTGGCTCTGGTCGAAGTCCCACGCCCCGAACCGACGAAAATGTTGAAAAACTTCGCGAAATCTTTCTGGAAGATCAACGACGGACCATTGAAGAATTTTAAGAGTTGTCTGAGTGACTTGGAGTTCAAGAAATTCAAACGGAAGATTTGAAAATGAAAAGGGTTGCTGCCAAATTCGCGCCTTGACTGCTGACTACTAAACAAAAACAAACTTGCGTGAAAGCATGCTGTGCTTTGAAAGAAGTTTCAAATTTTCTTTTCAAGGACATCGCAGGTGACGAATAATTGTAATCATGGTGCTGCGGTTACAACTCTGAAACGAAGCAACGATCAAGCCAGTGGCAGACTTCAAGCCCGCCTCGCCCCCAAAAAACGTCAAGTAAAATCAAACGCCAGAACAATGTTGATTTATTTTCTTGAAATAGAGAAGTCGTTCATTCAGAGTTTGTTTTACAGGGTCCCACAATTAAATAGGCTTTCTACCTGGAAGATTTGAAAATATTGCAACTGTTTGCTGCGGAACAGGTTTCATTTGTGACAGTCAGACAACTGATTTTTCCACCACAATAACGCCCCTGCTCACACAGCCCTGTTTGTATGTCAATTTTTGACAAAAATTAGGATGTACATTAAATTTGGGCACCTCCTTGTAATGCTTGTTTTTTAATACCTCTCTTTTTCAATAGGGAGAAACTCTGACATGGTAACGGTTAATTTAACAAGTCGTACCGCCATTTTATTCAGTATTGTTTGACATTTTATAATACGAAAACTTACAGCCCAGCAGCGTCTACAAATTTATTTCTAAAATCAGTGTTCAGGTAAAAATGTTCACAAAGCGCTTCGCCCAATTTACGGCATACATAATTGGCCAACTGAGACGACTATTTGCAACACAAATGAAAAAATTTTGCACTCAATTTACTCTTTTGGACTCCCATGCATCAACGGGTTTGCGTAGAGTGCGCACTGAAGAAAATATTGTGGCCGTTTAGGCCAGTCTTGACGATGATTCAAATTCATCAATTTCTCATCGTGTGCAGAACTTCGCCTGTGCTCAATGACTTTGAGGAAGATTTTGCGCAAGGATGTTGGCTTACATGCCTACAAGATTAAATAGGTTCAAGAATTGAAGACCCTTCGCCATCGTTCAGTTCAGTAATTAGGCGCTCGAACAGATGGATATCGATCCATTATTTTACGGTCAAATTGAGTTGATGAGGCTCATTTCTAGTTCAGTGGCTTTGTGAATAAGTAAAATTGTTGCATTTGGAGCGACACTAATCCACAGGTGGCTTATCAACTACCGATTCACCCCGAAAAATGCACTGTTTGGTGCGGTTTGTTGCCCGATGACATAATCGGACCATACTTCTTCAAAAACGAAGAAAATCGGGCTGTCACCGACAATGGCGGCCGGTATAGAGGTATGTCCAACGATTTTTATTCCCAAAAATGCATTAACATGGCCTGGAAGACTTTTGGTTTCAGCAAAACGGTGCCACGCGACGAAACCATCGATTTATTGAAGGAAGTGTTCGGCGATAAGATTATTTCCGAAATGAACCTGCACACTGGTTTTCAAGATCATGTGATTTTACGCCTCTCGACTATTTTTTGTAGGACTATTTGAAGTCGTTGGTCTACGTAAATAAGCCAACCATTGCAGCCTTGGAAACCAACATCGAGCGCACTATTCGTAATATACGGCCTCAAACGCTCGAAAAGGTAGTCTAAAATTCGTGCTCCATAATGACGTGCCTCGGACGCTCCCGTGATGGCTATATGCCTCGAAATCATCTTCCATCATTAATGTCATGTGTTTTTTATTTCAATTGATACTTCATTTTAATGCATTATTTTGCCTATATACAAACTTTAGATTTACCAAATATCACAGCAAAGTAATGCTCTCGTTCTAACATTATGACTGCCAAAACAAACTGCTAGGATAAAATTGCCTATTTACTCAGAAATTTTAGTAGATATCTCAACAACTATAGATTGTATCTCGTATTTTTACTTCAATATACAGAAACACACTGCGTTATTTTGTTACTCAAAACTTGATGCTTAGAAAAAGATACGAACACAGATAATTTAGGAGTACTTTAAGAAATTAACATATTTAAAGATGGGATAACATGAAATAAAACAAACTGCGAGGCTCTTTTAAGTTTGTTTAAATTCATCTTCGCAACAAGACACACTGTTATCTCCTGGAGTTTATCACTGACATCGTTTCTTATTTGCCGTTATATTTGTGCTTTTCATCAATTGTCGTTTTGAATTTTCTTTTACAATAACTTTTAACTTTCGATCATTTTTCAAACGAAAGGACTTTTAATGACGAAAATAACAACCAAAACTTAAATTATGACGGTTGTAATTTATGGATATTAAATAGTCTAAATTTCGCTATAAAGAAAATTGAGAATAGGGTTTGGGAAAGTCATCCACGCCTCGCTTGTTGGAAATGTTTTATCGATGAAGATATTTTTGCCTGGCGTACATTAATATAAAATTAATCGTTTAACTGGTTTTAGAAATATTGATTTTAAGTATAAAAGCACTGTGTTTTCCGTCAAGAAATTCAGATTTTTCTTGTATTTAAGCCATATGTTGTTTAAAATAACGCAAATAAAGAATGCCTAGATTCGACTGGAATAAACTATATTGTCTAATGTATATATTTACTTAAAATTGCTAATGTTCCACATATATGATAAGAAACTAAAACAAGCTCGTATTGCGTCACCAAAACTTAGTTAAAATATTATAATGCTAATTTTATAATATTAGATAATTACAATTTCATCAGCCATTAGGTATAGACGATCCAACGCTTTTGGGGTCGATTGTTGCATAAATAAGTACATTTTATCTTTATAGTTGCGTTTATAATATAGATTTTGAACCATGCGGCTCCAAACCTATTCTAACTTAATGGCAAGGTTATATATATATATATATATATATATATATATATATATATATATATATAATAACTTCGTGACCTTGGTATGATATGGTAAACCTAATCAGTAGGCGATTAAAGGTCTGTATATTACTTCAAAATATATGTATTTAAAAAACTCTACATGTTTCGGCTGTATACGCCTTTTTCAAGAGAATACAAAATATGAATTCATATTTTGTATTCTTTTACATTTGTATTTTTTTTTGTATTCGTATACAGCCGAAACATGTAGAGTTTTTTAAATACATATATTTTGAAGTAATATACAGACCTTTAATCGCCTACTGATTAGGTTTACCATATATATATATATATATATATATATATATATATATATATATATCTATATAATATAATAATATATATAGGGGCTTGTAAGTATTATCGACCGTGTTATTTTAGTAAATAATTAATTGAACGGGTAAGCGGTCTGTAAAATAAAAAAAATTATTTCACTCTGTATTTCATAACCATTCGTCACTTCTTCAGGAGTTCAATTGCAGAGCTAAAATTTAGCCAAGTAAAGCCCCCAGTAAAAGTGTGGTACTTTACTGGGGGCTACTTTATTAAACTGTTGTCGATATCTTACTGCCACCTGCTGTAAGTTTGGACCTTCATTGCAACCATTTCTGTCCAAGCGAAAATAATGTTCTACCAAGAACATTTTTTCTGGCGTCGTTAAAACCATTTTCAATTCAAATTCAACTGCAGCGTAACATTGATATGTCAACTAATGACAAGTTCATATTATGTAAGCAATCCATAGCACCATAAGTTTCGGTACTATTTATTCTGGGGGATACCGTATATATACGAGGGCGGACTGACTTATTCGCGCGATCGCCTAGAGTGACCGTGAAATAAAAAAAATATGCATTATATCTTGACAACCGATGCCTTGTCGGTTTACTGTTAGTGTTTGATAAATTTGCGTGTTTCATAGGCAATTGTGATTAAGTAACTTTTAAGAAAAGGCATGTCCTTTACCGAAATCCATGATGATATGCGAGATACACTGGGTTAGGGTTATCCTTCGTATATAACCGTCAGCCAATGGGGAAATAAATTTAAGCGGTGGTAGGAGTAGCTTAGAAGATGATGCTCACAATGGACAGCTGCAAACGGCTGCAAGTTCAGAAATGGTGGATAAAGTCCATGATTTGTTGCTAAGTGTGAACGCGTATTTTGCACGAAGAACTTGACATGAGAAACTTTTGACAAGATGCGTGCCGCGTTTACTGACGACGGAACAAAATATACACCCGAATCTAAACAAGAGTCGAAGATGTGAACTAACCATGGAGACCAACTCCAAAGAAGGTTAAGACAATTTTATTGCGGGAAAGGTGATGGCATCGGTATTTGGGATGCAAAAGGAATATTGTTGATAGATTATCTTCAAAAGTGCAAGGCCATAAATGGCGAATATTACGCAAATCCTCTAGATCGTTTGAAGACAGCTAACGCTGAAAAACGGCCAGCAATTACCAAGAATAAAGTGCTCTTTCACTATGATAATGCAACTGTGCATTCTAGTACGGTTGCTGAAAAAAATCTAAGAATTAAGGATCAAATTAGTACCGCACCTGCCCGCACCCCATATTCGCCAGACATAGCACCATCTGACATTCATCTATTCCCTAAATTAAAAGATTTTCTCGGAGGCAAAAAATTCTGCACAAATGAAGCATCAACAGTGGACGATTATTTTGCAGGATTAGAAGAAAATCACTTTCGAGGCGGAATAAAGAAGTTGGAATACAGATGGACCAAAAATATCGAATTAATAAGAGATAATGTAGGAAAATAAAATTTGTTTATTTATATTATTTCTTTGTTTCTGTACGATCGCGCTAATTAATCAAGCCGCCTTAGTATATGCCGTATATCCTCCGCTTTCTAAAGTATCGAACTTTGAACAAGCTTTCGGCAGTCTATCTGCTGCTATCCTCAGGTTGTAGTTGTTGCTTCTGTTGTTCTTTCAGAACATTCAGAACTGCGTGTTATCCGTCCGTGATTTGTTGCTCTCGGGTGGAGCCAGTACTGGGGTTAGCGTACTAAGTATTTTGTCCTGCGTTATGTTTTCAGGGCCTATGTGTGATGTTTATGTTACATGGTAAGATATTTTTCCTCGTATTTGGTAATCTCTGTTCAATATCTCTTTGCTCAAGCTGTTTTATTTCTATTGCCCCTCTAACCATTCTTGACTTAAGGTGGGTGTTCAATATTCGCAATAGTTTTTGTTTCCTCGAAGTTAATTTTATGGCCTGCGTATAATGTGTGTTCTAATAGCAATAAAGATATGTCTTTTCGTGTTGGCGATTTGGTGTTCTTCTCAGCGGTGCTTGTTTGCCGGTTTAATTCCCTACATACGTACAACACTGTACAGTAGATATACCTACCATTTCTTTAGAAAAAAATACTTAATGTAATTTAAGAAAATAATCGATGATGCTTCAATTCCAACAAATTATAGCACAAATTATCCAATTTAATAAGTATACTTTAGCAGAGGTTAACTGTAAATTAAGCTTCTGTGGACCCTTTTTATCGAACGGTATATAGATTTTCAAAGTCAATTTTTAAAGCTTTTATAAACTATCTGATCGACACGTCACATAATATTATCGCAAACAGTATTTACTTTATAAATACTCGTACTGTATTGATAATGCAGTCAGTAGGCCTGTATTATTGTTTATTGGAGAGATGCATCTTTTTTATGATTACAAATACTAGAGTTCTATTACAAAACTTGTATGATTCCCTTTGTATATATGTAATGTAAGAATTTTGTTTTAGTAAATGAAGATACAAATTCTACAACATGTTTCAAAAAGAATTACATATAGTTGTCCATGAATTTCTACTATAAATTATGATGTTCTGCATTCTTGAAATGCGGATATGGATTAAAAGGTTTGAAGGTGATCTACCCGGCACTGTGAAAATTTATTATCGAGAGATATGGTGCTGAAATTAATAACTAATGCTTCAATAATAAAAATATTTTATTGCGATGTGTATATTATTTAGTAGTATTGTTTATTAAGTAAGTAAAATATTTGTAAGAAAAAATTATATTGCTAGTCACAAAATGACAAATGTCGAAATGACATTAGATAAATAGTTATAAATAAAAGGTCAGTGATTTATAATAATCTGCAAATACTAGTTACTGAGTGCCTACTGACATGAAATTTCTTTTTGAAACGTGTTGTATGATCTTAATTGTTTTGTCAGCTGTTTCACGTAACTGGGGTGGAGTACAAGATATATTAGTTTTTATGTCATTCATGTTTATATTTTTAAAGAAAGGACCAAGTAATGTTAACGCAAAATTAATAAACAATATTTCGCGTATAGTAAGTAGATAAGCTATGCGGGTTCAAGCGCAAAATCCCATGTATTTCCTTATGGAGGTTCATTTTGCACTTTCAAGGTCGTTTGAGCTGTGACATCATAACTGAGTAACGCAACTAACTTCACATTGATTATAACCTACTGAGATCAATAAGTAAGGCCACTAGTAATATAGCAAACTTCACATCATTTGAGGGTATTATATATGAGTTCCGAGACCTGTAGGGGGGCATCAGGAGCCTGCAAGGGGGGTACTAGGAGCTTGCAAGGCGGTTATCGAGGACGCTTTGTCAGATGCTAAATTATATCTAGCAACCCTTGCATAATAATGATCATTCAAATATAAAATACTCAGAAATTAAATATGTTTTAATAATTTTTATTAATTACTCTTATTAAATATCAAACGCTTCCACATTTTGATAGACTACAGAGGGTAAATGGTGTTAGAGGGAACTACACCATTAGAGCACCCCCCCCCCCGTTTAGATAAAAATCTAAACGTTAAAATATGGAACGAGTTTAATATTAGAACTTATATAAAATTTTATATAATATGAACTAAAAGGGGAAGAAGGAATAGTTGAAGTTCCATCGTGTGCTACCCCAATTATTTATAGCTGTTAAGCTTATCGAAATTCAAAGGCGCTAGGAACTTGGACAGGTCTACCGTCAAATGATTTATAGTCATAGAGACCCCTTGAAATTCAAAGGCGCTACACAGAGGCTCAAGGTAGACGGCTCTTCCCAGCTAGGAAGATTCCATAAGGAGCTGGCTCCTAAAAGCGGTGAAGCTTCCCCAACGTCAGTAGGTTTCTGCCGAAACATTAAGGTGTCGAATGTCTCTTTGGACCGAGCACCGCAGTTGATAGACTGCCTAACGTATTTGGGTAAATTCCTGAAGTGACCTGTCTCTTGAACTGATAAGTGGTATAAATTCTCATGTTAACGTAAAGTATTGATGCTAAATGCAACCCCGAAATGTTAAAACGGATATTTTCACTTAGATTAAAATATACTATATCTCGTGAAACAAACATACTCATCAGCTTTACTGATAGATCAAATCGACTAACGTATTATTTCAAATTAATAAACAGATTTTATTAATTAAATTTGAATAATTAATTACCTCAGGGAAATACTTAACAGGAGTGGATTCAGCTTCAACAGTATCTGATGCCGATTTAACAGCTTCAGAACAGCTCCGAAACAGGTTTTAACTGCTAACTGGCTGTTAGCCGTTGAAATCTGTTTCGAAGCTGTTCTGAAGCTGTTAAATCTGAATCGGATACTGTTGAAGCTGGATCCGCTCCTGTTATGTCTTTCCTCCTGAGGTATTTAATTACTCAAATTTAATTAATAAAATCTGTGGATTACTTTGGAATAATATGCTAGTTGATTTGATCTATCAGTAAACTGATGGGCATGTTTGTTTCACGAGATATAGTATATTTTAATCTAAGTGAAAATAATCGTTTTAACATTTCGGAGCTGCATTTAGCATCAATACTTTACGTTAACATGAGAATTTATACCACTTATCAGTTCAAGAGACAGGTCACTTCAGGAATTTACCCAAATACGTTAGGCAGTCTATCAACTGCGGTGCTCGGTCCAAAGAGACATTCGACACCTTAATGTTTCGGCAGAAACCTACTGACGTTGGGGAAGCTTCACCGCTTTTAGGAGCCAGCTCCTTATGGAATCTTCCTAGCTGGGAAGAGCCGTCTACCTTGAGCCTCTGTGTAGCGCCTTTGAATTTCAAGGGGTCTCTATGACTATAAATCATTTGACGGTAGACCTGTCCAAGTTCCTAGCGCCTTTGAATTTCGATGAGCTTAACAGCTATAAATAATTGGGGTAGCACACGATGGAACTTCAACTATTCCTTCTTCCCCTTTTAGTTCATATTATATACAATTTTATATAAGTTCTAATATTAAACTCGTTCCATATTTTAATGTTTAGATTTTTATTTAAACGGGGGGGGGGGGGGTGCTCTAATGGTGTAGTTCCCTCTAACACCATTTACCCTCTGTAGAGTCTATCAAAATGTGGAAGCGTTTGATATTTAATAAGAGTAATTAATAAAAATTATTAAAATATATTTAATTTCTGAGTATTTTATATTTGAATGATCATTATTATGCAAGGGTTGCTAGATATAATTTAGCATCTGACAAAGCGTCCTCGATAATCGCCTTGCAAGCTCCTAGTACCCCCCTTGCAGGCTCCTGATGCCCCCCTACAGGTCTCGGAACTCATATATGATACCCTCAAATGATGTGAAGTTTGCTATATTACTAGTGGCCTTACTTATTGATCTCAGTAGGTTATAATCAATGTGAAGTTAGTTGCGTTACTCAGTCATGATGTCACAGTTCAAACGACCTTGAAAGTGCAAAATGAACCTCCATAAGGAAATACATGGGATTTTGCGCTCGAACCCGCATAGCTTATCTACTACAGTAATATTTAAATTTAAACATGTCAATTATCTATATGACCAACTGCATACTTCATATAATAATTTCAATTTATTGCACTCGTTCTTTAGAAAACTCGAATCTAACGCAGCTCATTTCTTGAACAAGAACTCCTGACAAAATGGTGCCTTATGAAATTTGTGTTTAATATACTATTTTATATTTTTTGTTCGTAATGAATTCATTATGAAACCCAAAACAGTATCGAAATTAGCTTTATTTCGATACGCTTTTTTTCATTTTTCAATATTGCCGTTGTTCGGAACACAGGAATAATAGTATATTAAAAAACAAGTTTCATAAGGCACCATTTTGCCGCACGAGATCAGTTTAGAAATAGCGGCGAGTTTTCTAAAGAGCGAGTGCGGCAAAGTCCTTATGAAACGAGTTTTTTATACTATTTTTTCTATTTTGCATTTTTTGCATTAATAAATTGGAATTATTTAATTTGAAAATTCAGAGTTTTATTTTTATATAAAGCATGCAGTTGGTCACATTGATACTTGACATTTCCAAATTCAAATCTTGCTATCCGCGAAGTATATTAAATTACATATTATTTATTAATTTTCGTTAATATTACTTGATGTTTTATTTAAAAATTAAACTTGAGTGACATAGAAACTAATATATCTTGTTGTCAATTGTATACAATATACGTTGTTTGTGTAAATTATAGCAAACGCCAATTAAGTTGGCGCGAGGAGGGGTAAGTTCGCGCAGGATTAGAAGTAGTGGGGAGATTTGTATTTGGTTTTACATCAAATGTCAGATAATTCTAACCTCTGAGCGTGTATCACTTCATGATCCCCTAGCAAAGACATTATGTTCCGTCAAACGTCAATGACAAATGTATTCTGACAATTACTTGAGTAGTGGGGGTTGACGTTTTTAAAAACGGCTTCTGCGCACCCCCTCCTCGCGCCAACTTAATTGGCGCTTGCTATACGTACATAAATCATATCTGTCAAATATACTTAAATTCTTAAAATCAAATGACAGCAATGATATTTATTTCTGTGTTCGCACAACGCCAACATTGAAAAATGAAAGAAAGCGTATCGAAATGAAGCTCATTTCGATACTGTTTTGGCTGTCATAATGAGGAAATATGGTCAACATTATTTAGTAGTATTGTTTATTAAGAAACAAAAATATTTGTAAGAAAAAATTATATTGTATGTCACAAAATGACAAATGTCAAAATGACATTAGATAAATAGTTAGTTATAAATAAAAGGCAAGTGGCTTATAATAATTTGCAAGTACTAGTTACTCAGTATCTGTCACAAAATGACAAATGTCAAAATGACATTAGATAAATAGTTAGTTATAAATAAAAGGCAAGTGGCTTATAAAAATTTGCAAGTACTAGTTACTCAGTACCTACTGAGATGAAGTTCATTTTGAAACACGTTGTATATTAACCCATTGTATATCGATTTCATCAAATCAGTAACGAAATTAAGTCTATAAGAAATAGAAATAATTTTTTTTTTGTCATGCTACTTTAGTCCGCAACAGTAGTGATCTTGAATACAATAAAAAGCCAAAAAAGAAGAAAACAAATTATACTTACAAGTGTTTTGAAGGAAGTTACCAATTAAGTATCTAAGTAAGGGTTTAACTGATTATGTAAGTCGAGAAATGGGTGAGGGTGTGCTTCACGAGCCATTAAAATTATAAAAAATATTACTGATATATAAAATATTGATGCAAGAGTCTGCATAAATTGCAGATCAATCGGCATAATATCGACCCTATCGAAGGTATTCAAAAAGGCGATCAGGCTACAAGACTATCAAAATTTTTTGAATCATGTGACATAACTATCGAAAGGGTACATCAGCACTGAAAGGCCTTCAGTATATGCATGTCTCACATGACCAAAAAGGTGCCTAAATTTGTATGTCAGATTTAAGTAGGATAATATATTATGACACAAATATCTGTTATACGGTCAGGGGAACATTACTTAATCTTATTGACTCATAGTTATCAAATAGAATGCAGTTGGTAGGGTGGAAAAATGAAATATGTGAGTAACGTAAGTATTTTTTAAGGCCATTGTTATTTAATATCTACAATACTGATATTCTTTAATATCGTAATATTGAAATATGCCTTCATTCTGGCGGCATTTTAAGAGAAGACAAATTGGAATATCATTGTTTGCGCGGGTTTATACTACCCATAATAATATTATCTAATTATGTGCAGCGAGTTGAATTTAATAACGAACTAAGGGAGGATCTGCTTGTTAATTGTATTCTGCTAGAGTAATTGAACCTGAGTCCCTTATTGTTTATAATTTATATGAACTATTTTCCGTACAATGTAAAAGCTAAGGATATATTGTTTGCGGACGATACAATGTATAAACTGAACCCAAATTCTACATTTGCGAATTACAGGTGTTTAATATAATAATTGGTTCATAATAATAATAATAATTTATTAAACAACCAACAGGTTATATCCAGAACAGAGCAAAAAAAAAACTGAAACACAATACTAATTAATATCCAATACATTAAATACCTACATTAAAAAAAATCTATGAAAAATAAATCTTGAAATCAAGATAAATCCATTCCAAGCAGATTAAAATTGAACCACAGCAACATATTCGTCCTTGCTGTGGGAATATGAAGTAATTACTTTGATCTTGATTCCAAATGTGGCCCAAGAAAATCTACATTAGAAACCAAATCAGGTGAATTATCTGTTAGTGTCGCTAGTGGTCTTTCTCCTTTCTGAAAGTTAGAAGACGCCATGTCGCTGAGGTAACTCGCTAGAATTAATTCCACGCACGGGATAGCGTCCATCATATTTAAAGGAATGGTATTTTAAAAATTTAGTCTGAATTCACTCTAGAAGGTTAGTCTAAAGGTCAGAGAAGGGATACCAGGCTGTGGATGCATATTCAAGCTTAGAAATAGCGTAAGCATAGAAATGAGTTTGAATAGTATCGATATTATTGAAATATCTGCATGTACGAATAATAAATCTAAGAGATTTGGAAGCAGCAGCTGTGACATTAAAAACGTGATGCTAATGAGTCATATTAAATGTAACCAAAACAATCAAACAATCAACGATCAAAATTTTGAATAAACAGAAAGTGGAAAGCTGCATCTGGATTGGCAATTAAATTGTACTTATCATATGTACAAACTGTGTAGGAATATTTTTGTCATGAGGAAATTAGTTTATTCTGTTGGTTTTAAATCCACAAAAATAGCAAACTACTCACTATTTCACTTAAATATGTCGTATGTAATAATATCGTAAAGGACTTCAACAGAAGAGAAAGATTTTTTACAAGAAAGCGTGATGTACTTTTTCTACTAGGTTTTCCTACATGGATCACTGTGCCAACCGTGACTATAATACTAGATCGAGGAATAAGTTGTGTGAGCTCTTTTGCAGGAATGAAGTCTAACAAAGTGTAATAACTAACAGATAAATTTATATAACAGATTGCCGAAGCCTTTCAGGGAATTAATCAAATAAAGAGTTTCAGAAAGTCATAAAATCATTACTGCTAGATAAAGAATTAATCAAATAAAGAGTTTCAGAAAGTCATAAAATCATTACTGCTAGATAAATGCTGCTATAGTATTGATGGATATTTATCTGACAGCTTGTAATTGTTTTTATGTTGTGTATTATTGATATCTGTAATATTGTAAAATGTTAGATACCCTTTATCCCTGTATTGTCTTTTAAACTGTATTTTATGTAGATACTTTAAATTATAATTTATGACGTTCTATAGAAAATAATAACGGGGGGTGTCAATAAGTAATCAAATAAAAAAAAATTGGTTTGCTATAAATAAACTGAAACTTAATATCTCATTTTCGCAACCAAGGAGACTAGTGAAAACAACTAAATAAAATTTCTCGGAGTCACCCTTGATAACTGTCTAAACAAATAACATCTCGAATTTTTGTAGTTAAAAGCGTAAGAGGGATAGCAACTCACCATGCGACCAAATTAAATACTTCGTCGGTATCCATTCCAGCCTGAACTACGGTATTTTCTAGGGTAGATCAGCAGAAGCCATCAGAATTTTCTACTCCAAAAGCAAGCCCTAAGGTCTGCACGTGCAACCTGAAACCAAGCGAAACATGTTCAGTTTGCTTTATATAGGAAGGAATACTTACCATTGTTTACCATTGCAATATTTTTATAGGCACAAAGATTAGATTAATTTAAAATAAGTGGTGAGCACCATTCTTACGTGGCTCAGTATAGAACCATGTCCAGTGTCCCAACATCAATTCAAGAGAATATAAACTACTGGGAAACTAACATAAAAAGCATTAATCACGGGACCGCTTGTAAAACAAGTTATACATATCTATATACAGATATTATTTTAGTTTTCTCTTTTAATTTTTAATATATTACTTAACAGTACTATAATATTTTACATAATTTTGACAGTATGCTATAATAATTACGGGTAAATTCCTATTCCAGTTTTAATTTTTATTACTTTAATGAATAATTTTGAAAAAAATAATAATTAATATCGAAATGCCCAATGGAACTCAAAACGAGAATCGCAATTTAATTAATTATATAAGAAACTGCAACAATTATAAGTTACGTTGACCAATGCAATAATACATACATGTTAAAACATATTTGTATACACACAAATACACAACGCATACCAAATTCGTATCGGAGTAGGCACGTGTTTCGGGCTGCTTTGCTTTCATCAGCGTACGACGTGAAGTCACCATAGCGTGTTCGTGTCAGTACATGGCTGGAGTGTTGTTAGTCTTCAGCGAAGTTGGTATGCGCTGTGTATTCGTTAGTATGTATACAGATACAAAAATAATAATAACAATAATAATATTCTTTATTACCCTGCAGAATTGATATGCCAATTGCAGGACAAAATATAATCTAAATAAATACAAGTACAGTGCAACTAAATACCATCGAGCCATCGAAAAAATTCATAATTGGAGAAGACTAGATTTGGGTTGGTACTTTAGCCACTTCCACATAATGACACATTACTTGATGCTTGACGGATTCATTTGGTTTCATTGTAAAAAAAAGGTTATGACATTTAAATGGTACTACAACAAAAAAGAAAAGAAATAATTTACTTAATATCGAAATCATTTGTTACAAATGAAACAGACATGCAATATACACATCTGTAACTGTACACATGGACAATACACCTCGTATTTTACAGCAATTACTTCTGCTTAAGACACGTGTTTCTGCCATCTACTATTAGGCGTCATCAGTTAAGCTAGTGAAGTAATTAAAGCTTAAATCGCCTACAAGACATAGCAAATTTCGTCCTATCAGGTAGCACTATATAATCTAGTGACATCTGACGGACGAAAGAGACTATGCCGAAAAAGGCAACCCTTCCCTTGACCGGCTATGCCGGTACAGAAGGGAAGAAAATACGTATATAGGTGTAAGTCCATTAACACGATGCCATATGGCAACAAATATACAAAACAGGTTTAAGTATATCAATACGTTAAGCACGTATTACGCATTTGTTATAAATGAAACAGACATGCAATATACACATCTGTAACTATACACATGGACAATACACCTCGTATTTTACAGCAATTACTTATGCTTTAGACACGTGTTTCTGCCATCTACTATTAGGCGTCATCAGTTAAGCTAGTGAAGTAATTAAAGCTTAAATCGCCTACAAGACATAGCAAATTTCGTCCTATCAGGTAGCACTATATAATCTAGTGACATCTGACGGACGAAAGAGACTATGCCGAAAAAGGCAACCCTTCCCTTGACCGGCTATGCTGGTACAGAAGGGAAGAAAATACGTATATAGGTGTAAGTCAATTAACACGATGCCAGATGGCAGCAAATATACAAAAAAGGTTTAAGTATATCAATACGTTAAGCACGTATTACGCATTTGTTACAAATGAAACCGACATGCAATATACACATCTGTAACTGTACACATGGACAATACACCTCGTATTTTACAGCAATTACTTCTGCTTAAGACACGTGTTTCTGCCATCTACTATTAGGCGTCATCAGTTAAGCTAGTGAAGTAATTAAAGCTTAAATCGCCTACAGTACATAGAAAATTTCGTCCTATCAGGTAGCACTATATAATCTGGTGACATCTGACGGGCGGAAGAGACTATGCCGAAAAAGGCAACCCTTCCCTTGACCGGCTATGCCGGTACAGAAGGAAAGAAAATACGTATATAGATGTAAGTCCATTAACATTAAGTCCATTAACGCCTAATAGTAGATGGCAGAAACACGTGTCTTAAGCAGAAGTAATTGCTGTAAAATACGAGGTGTATTGTCCATGTGTACAGTTACGGATGTGTATATTGCATGTCTGTTTCACTTGTAACAAATGCGTAATACGTGCTTAACGTATTGATATACTTAAACCTTTTTTGTATATTTGCTGCCATCTGGCATCGTGTTAATGGATTTACACCTATATACGTATTTTCTTCACTTCTGTACCGGCATAGCCAGTCAAGAGAAGGACTGACTTTTTCGACATAGTCTCTTTCGTCCGTCAGATGTCACTAGATTATATAGTGCTACCCGATAGGACGAAATTTGCTATGGCTTGTCGGCGATTTAAGCTAATTACTTCACTAGCTGAACTGATGACGCCTAATAGTAGATGGCAGAAACACGTGTCTTAAGCAGCAGTAATTGCTGTAAAGTACGAGGTGTATTGTCCATCTGTACAGTTACAGATGTGAATATTGCATGTCTGTTTCATTTGTAACAAATGCGTAATACGTGCTTAACGTATTGATATACTTAAACCTTTTTTGTATATCGAAATCATAATCAAAATTTACATATAGCTACAGAAGTTGTTGAAAATGTTGTCCATTTACATCTAAACACAAACCAACTCTTCTCCGCAATCCAGCAAAAACTTTATGCAGCATTTGCGGTGAGTTGTTGACCTCTTCACACTTTTCTGTTGTGCGAATTCTCAGTTGTTCCAGATTATGAATTGGCGTTGAATAAATCGAATTTTTGATGTATGGCCATACGAAGAAATCACATATGTTTAAATCGCAAGACCTATTTGGATATGGGATTTCAGTGTTCCTGCTTATTATTCTGTTATCAAAAAATTCTCGAGATATTGAAGTGTTTCTCTGGTCGTATGTGCTGTTGCACCATCTTGTTGGAAATACCCATTTTGCATTTCCTCATCATCCAGTTGATTTATGAATGAGCCGAGCATATCATTGCGATATCGTGCAGCAGTAAGTGTACCTTAAAAAAAATGGGACCCACCAATCTTTTTCGACATATTCCTACCCAAACACCAACTTTTTGGGGATGCAATGTTTTTTTCAACAAAAAAATGAGGATTTTCGGAGGACCAACACCTCATATTCTGTGAATTAACATATCCAGAAAGATAAAACCAGGTCTCATCTGTGAAAAAAACTGTGTTAAGGATATCCTGATTGTAGATTATTTTGAAACCATTGACAAAATTCCACTCGTCTTAAATAATCCACTGGGTAAAGTTCATGAAAACATTGCAGCTTGTATGGGTGACAATGTAAGACTTTTTTAAGAATGAATTAGCACGTCCCATAAGATAAATTTGTTTGCTGGGTCACTACTGAAATGGATGTTTTTGGATTTTCATCAATAATATCCTGAAGGGCTTCAATATTATCAGCTGTACGTTTAGATGGCCGTCCACTTCCAGTTTTTCGATCGACGCTACCAGTCTCTCTGAATAACTTTACACAATTTGTCAAAACATTGTAAAAATCATTGTAGTCAAACACTAATTCAAGATGTTCTTCACTAAAATCAGCCATGCATTCCGTAATTGAATACTGCCACTCGCCATTTACTTTCACACCTGTACAGAAGTAACATTCGATAATTTTTGCTTTTTGTTCTATGTTGATACCATTTTTTATATAAATTTAATTTTCTTAATAAGAGTTTTGAAAAATTTGACACAAACTTATAGTTTCAATGTCAAATAATAAATGTCATTATGTGGAAGTGGCTAAAGTACCAACCCAATTTCACAGTCTACTCCAATTATAAATTTTTTGGATGGCTCGTTATAATCACATATAATGTAATGTAAAAATAAATAAAAATAAAAAATAAATGCAAAAAAGACAAAAAAAACAAATAACAGTTTCTAAAAATAGATAGAGCGATCAAAAGTAGCTTCAACGCAAGAAAGAATCCGAGTAATATTTGTGCAGGTTAGGTACCATATGGTATAAAAGCGCTTTAAGTAACACATTCGTCGTGGCGATTGGAATGATGAAAGCGTTCGACGAGCGATTAAATGTCTTGGAACCAAAAAAATTCAGCCATGATAAAAAAGACGAACAATGAATCCCGTCTTTTAATAAATTAAGCAGAAACCTGCAACTAAGTTGTTATCTTCTATCACAAAGAGAATTCAAAGAATGGCGTTCCAGAAGAGACGTATATTCAAACTTCTTTCCAGACATGATTAATGACACTTATATGACAGATACTTTAAATATCGAATATGGGTCACAGGATATGGGAATAGAACTGGACTCGGAACACGGACATACGAGGCAATTGCACCCTTGTCAGTAGTCTCAGCGATTCCATATTATCTACACCACTAGTCAACCAAATGAAGATTACGTAACAATTCCTTGTAATCGTTCAACGATAAAATTCTAGAAAGGATTTTAAGATCATCTGCGTATGTTAGCACACTACAATTCAAAAGCACGAGATAATTAAAAAAAATATTAAATAATAAGAGTTCTAGGGTAGATTCCTGGGGAACACCTGATAATGTAGTATACTGCCTGGACTGAAAGCTATTTTTGTAAACCTAATTAGATCTGTGACTCAAATAAGAGGAGCTTAGTTGAAGTAAACTATTCGAAAAACCGAAAGCATCCAACTTGGTTAATATTATGGAATGATTAATAGAATCAAATGCTTTGGTAAAATTAATATGTATTTGTACCGTATTTGTACACTTGATGTTAGTAAACATCGATATGCTATATTTTACATAGTTTACTGTTAAGCATCAAGAACTTAAATCTTCAACTTTACTTAGATCTTAAGTCGGAATTCTTATTTTATAGCCAAAAATCCTTATCATTGTTATTAATTCATCTTTCAAGAAAACCTTGATTGGTCCAGTAATTTTGTCGTTTTATTTTTAGTTAATTTAATAAGAAATCTTAATTTAAAATAACGCAAATTGATTATTCCCTGACCTCAAATTGGATATGTAAATATAAACACATTTAAAACAAATTAAATATAATTAAATTAGTCTTCAGTAATTAAATTTCGAACTTCATATTTTAGTAAAAGTTTTAATTGATAAATAATATAATTAAAACGAAATAGGAACGGAAGTTTCGTAGAACAAGCGTCCAATTACTTCAAATTTCGCGAGTTCATGAGGGATATCAAAACCAACTAATCATTTTCGGAAACTCCGAGAACAGTTTTGTAAATTTATAGATCTTGATCTTTATTTTATTATTCAAAAACGGGAATTCTATTATATAACTTCGTTCACTGAAATAAATATCTTATGAAAGATGCTTGGTAATTTTAATCAGTTTCAAAATAAAGAATATAGAAATTGTATTTCACCAATCGATACCAAAGGAAACTAATACGTATATAATTAGCTTTATTTAGATAAGGTATTTTAACTTTTTCTAATATCTTTTCAATATTCCTTCCGCCTTTGAAGAAGTGCCATTTGATCGAAATCTTTTATACTCGAGGAAGCCATGAAATTATTCCTTCAAGAATATTAGATTGGCAGTGGCAACTGCCATTATGTGTATTGTATTGGTTAATTAGCATCTTCATTGTCGAAAGTAACTTTCGAAATTGTATAAAATTAGAAAATTGAAAATAGGCATACTCTTTGCAGCCATGTATGAAAAAATTTCGAGCAGCATTTCCAAAACTAATATTAGTCTGTGGAAAATAATTGAGAAGTTGAGAAATTCTATTAAACACAGTTTCTAACTCTCGGCAGAGCAACAAAACGAACAACTGAAGGTACGGTATATATTGAAGAATGAATAGCTGTATTTGAAATCTTTACAGCAGGCACAATTTTCATATTGGTCACTTCAATTAATTCTTAAAAAAGATCTACCTAAATTTTTATAGAAGTTTTGTAGTGTACAGAAGCTTTTATCCACGCGATTTAGTTACAGTCAGTGGTCCCTGCATCAGCTCCATAATGATGACGTTCTCGAAAAATATTATTCGGATTAGACATAGTGTTATTTATCAAGATATATCAATAATTAAACAAAACCCTTTTGGTTCAGTAAAAATTAGAATAAACTTATTGAAACGTCCCTGCAGTGCTCAGCTTGTTGTTTCATGAAGACGGGTTATTGGCCCAATATTCTTTAATGATCCTGTAAAAGTGGAAAGATATCGAAATAATGTATTGCATCCAATTCTAAATCCTATAAAACCTATAAAGCCTATAAAACAAGAAAAACAAGAGACAATTGCATAGTATGTTATCCACTCCTAAAAAATACCATACGATCATTTAAATTCTAAATTATAGCAGGCGGGTTTTTTTTTATTAGGTTGTCCAGAATTTCAATTATTGATTAATTGAAATTTGCGGTTATGTTATACTTTGTGACATTTATCAATCTTATGTGTAATCGATATAATTTTAATGGAAATGAAAGCATTACAAGATAAATTAGTTTTATTGTGAATTATAAAAGGTGTTCAAAGTGTTCTCCCCCTGTTGCAATGCAACTGTTAATCCTCCGTTTCATATTTTCGAAAGCATTTTCCAACATCTGAACGGTTATAGCGTTGCATGCATTAGAAATTGCCGCCTCTTGTAGTTCTTCAAGATTATGTGGGTTATTTTTGTAAACTGTATTTTTCAGATACGGATAAATAAAATAATCAAGAATCGTTAGGTCCGGACTGCGAGGCGGAAATTCAATGACTAGATTATCATAAATCTTGCGAATTCGAGCCACAGTTTCCCTTGTTTTGTGAGCTGTTGCATTGTCCTGTTGGAAATACCCATGTAAAAGTTCGTCATCATGAAGATTTTGGAAAAACGGTTCAAGTAAATTATTTCGATATCTCTCAGCATTTATCGTTCCTTCAAAAAACACAGGTCCAAATATACGCCTTCGAGAAACCGCTAGCCAAACACCAAGTTTCTGCGGATGGAGAGGCGATTTAATAAACTCATGAGGATTCTCCGAAGACCAAATACGCATATTTTGTTTGTTTATATAGCCGGATAGGTGAAACCATGCTTCGTCCGAAAAATATGTTAAATCCAAAGTGTTGTTGTTATTTAAATTATTCAAAAACCACTGACAGTATTCTATTCGGACGGGAAAATCTCGAGGGAATAGCTCTTGAACGACGTTAATCTTATAGGGATAAAGATTTAAATTTTGTTTTAATATTTTTTGACAAGTTCCATATGATAGGTTTATTTCTTGTTCTAATCTGCGAAGAGATTTTTTGGGAGACTGTTCCATTCTTACTGCAACATCTGCCACAATCTCAGGAGTTCTTTTTTTGGGCGCGCCACTACCAACTTTCCTACCTACAGTTCCAACATTACGAAATTTCGCCACACATGTGTAAATTTCTTGGACTAATTTTTGATAATCCGCAGGAAAATTAGGGAAAGCATTCTGAAAATCATTGATGCAGTGCGGTACTGAATATGTCCATTCACCATTCTCTTGTCGTTCGGCGTTTTTAAAATAACATTCTGTAAGAAAAATCTTATGTTCTAAATCAAACATTTTGAAACTTCACTTTGACAATTCAAATTATAAATTAGTACTTATATACCAACTTAATTTAAATTTCACAAACTGCTCTAATTTAGAATTTAAATGATCGCGTAGTATTATATTTACAGATTGTCCTCTTAGAAAAAAGAACTTACCGAAGCTACCTGATATATCTATGAGGCAATTACATCACAAAATTTAAGAAATGCCAAGAAATAACACGCAGCGAGAGTGGCAGTATATCGAAAATGAAGAAGCTTTGAACATTTTTTCGTTATTGTTTTTTTTAATTTTTTTTACTTTTATTATTTCAACTTAAACCTCCGTATGTAGTTGTGTATCAAAAAAACATGACATAACCTGCCATTAACTCATTTACACTGCCAACTTAAGTTTGAAGCCAATAGTCTGATAGCTTTCTAGGGTATAACTTCAACTTTCGTTCGTGATTTAAGCTTGCGGCAATTTAAAATAAAAATTACAAACAGATTTTGGCACAACTATTCACAAATCTACACTGCCAAGACCTTTACATTGTAGGAAGTATGAAGCCAATGCTGCATCTGAACTGTCAATAAAAAGATTATCTTTCGCGAGAAACAATCCTTCCGTTCCCCATCGAATTCTCTAAAAGTTACGTCAACTGAGTGGAGAACACTTCAGGTGAATAAGTTGATCCAATATAACATACATACACAGAGATACACAGTCTACTCTATTACCATTACGGCGCAGAGGTTATACTACAGCGTTTTCTCCATTCGCGTCTATTTCTTGCAATTGTCGAAGCTTCTCCGCCATAGATTTTTTGAGCTAATTCATTGAGAACAGTCCTCTGTTCGACGTTCCTATTCATCTCCCTCGTTTCTTGTTGCTTTCTACTACTGTTTGACTTTTCTTTTGTCATCCATTTACTCCATTTTTTAGGTACGGACCCTGGACACTACTGTATATATCTCGTATAAGGAGGTCACACGAGATTTTTTATCCCATCTCGATACTCCCGTATGGGTTGTAAAATAACGCATATCACATAAGTCCGTCCATTATAACATAGATTGAAATAGTTCAAACACGTAGATGTACAATTGCGGCATTAAAAAACGCGTACAACTCTTTAGGCTACATTTCGCAATGTAAATCAGTAGCATGTGATTTACTGAGAACATTTTGAAGTATGTCGTAAATTGAAATTTACTACTTAACCTACGAAGTCGTATATTTTGACAGTTTCATACATACACATAAATAACAAATGTGATTGACATTATCAAATGTCATTTGGATTTACGTTTACGGAACAACAAACACATACTAATATAACGGGTGTTCAGAAACATTCGAAGTCAAAGTAGTCCTTGAAAATATGAAGTCATGTCTGAGATAGATTGATACATTTACTTAATACAATTTTATAGGTTATCAAATAAGTATCTTCGATATTAGATTCTGACAATTTTTGACAGACAACAGTTGACATTTAATAATTATTACAAATCAGATACTTAAGTAAAGATATACGATTTTTTGTTCAGAGCCCACTAGACTTCGAATGTTTCTGAACACCCGTTATATGCGTCTTATTGTATCAAAATTTCAAAGTAACCTAGATTGACTTTACAAATGAACACACGTTATGATTTAAAGTTAGCAATAGATGAAAAATGTTATTTGTCGGTTTGACAGTACACAAATTTCAAAACCACAATTACATCATATTTTATTAAATGACGAACAGTTACAAAAAAAAACCTTTTAGAGAAAATTATATTAACATAAACATGTTATCAAAATTAATATTTTGTAAGATCACCTCCCACCTCTATCACAGCATTAATTCTTTCAGGCATTGATCTTACTAAATTAATGACATGATTTTCAGGTATTTCTGCCCAGGCCATTTGTACTATGCGAAATAATTCCTCTTTGCTATGCACATGAAGATTTTGCTTGTTAATGCGTCTTTTCATTAAACGGGATACATATTAGACATTTATAACATATGTAATGACAAGGAAATTCATAACATTAATTGTTTTAGAAAAAGACGTACTTACAGAAATAAAATTAAGCCAAAATCGTATTAAGACGTGTCCCGTTTTAATTGCCGAGAACTGTAACTGCGGCATGTCAATATGATTTTTATATCGCGATTAAATTGCAATATAAAATAAGGTTGGCTTTTGAAGAAAAGCCACAATTATACAGAAAAATTTCAAGTGTACGCGTTTTTTAATGCCGCAATTGTGCACTGCGCGACATATAAAACCCGTACAACCCTTATCAGCATAAAATCAGAGTTTTTTAGTTGCCTAAACGACACAAATATATTCATATTGTCACGTATAGACTTCAAGGTTATATATACATTTCTAATACCTACAACTTTAAGTCAAATTTTGGCAAGTCAAATAAGATGCAGTTAATAATAACGGTGGAATAACGAAATACTAATTATTTTAATTTAATAAATAATCTTTCTCTATCGTTTTTAGTAATTTTTATTTACATTTATTTAAAAAATGTTTAATAAATGTCAATAAGACGCACATTTTTGACAATTCCTGACTTACTATTATGAGAAAAGATACCCACTTAAGTAGTCACAATTTAAACCCACGTAGAAACAGTGTGCCGTTTTTTTTTGCTCACGAGAGTATATGTATACACATTGGTAACATCAAGTCAGGAATGTTTGTCGTATCTATGGTAACCATGTTTGTGTCAATATAAATTTATATTTTTGATAAATGTCAAAGTACGTATGTATATGCAATATATTCTCAAAAGTTTTTGCTTTTAAATAAACCTTATAAATATGGATCAAATAGAGATGGAGGCTATTATAGCTTGTACCTGGATTGTGCTGGAGAAATCTAAAAACAGATACAATGAAACCTATAAAATGTTCAAAGATTGGTATCACCAGAGGTATGTGGAGAGTATTTCAGGAAGCGTAATGCTGGCATATTTTCGTGATAGATCTATGAAGTTAAAATCACCCAACAGTTTATGGTGTGAATACTTCATGTTAAAAACTACCATATTTATTAACGGAAATGAAGATATTTCAAAGTATCCTAAATTGAAAGGATTTTTGAAGCGTAAAAATGATGGTTTTAGACCTAAAAACTCTAGTATCTTTACAAGGGAGGAAATGAATAAATTTCTTATTGAGGCTCCTGACAAAAGATATTTCTTGATGATGGTAAATTTACAGATGATTCCTTTTAATTCGTGTTCACCCTT
This sequence comes from Melolontha melolontha, assembly GCA_935421215.2. Lineage (NCBI taxonomy): Eukaryota > Metazoa > Arthropoda > Insecta > Coleoptera > Scarabaeidae > Melolontha > Melolontha melolontha. Next base: position 93,853,665 of record OW285235.1, read on the forward strand.
TACTAATTTTTTGCAGATTGTTATGATTATGGGAATCGCTGGGGCTTGTAGGAAAGATAAACTAGTTAAAATTAAAATTCAACATGTTCAAAATAAAAATGATGTAATAATAATTAAAATACCGGATACTAAAAATGGATAAAACGTTCTTTTACAATTATTGCGAAGAAAGAATATACAATTAATTTTATGCTAATTATTAAAACAAGCATTGGTCTGATATTAGGAAATATTATCAATGATATTTTTTTCTTAAAGTACAATTTCGGTAAATGTCGAATTCAGCCTATAGGAAAAAACTCTCGCAAAAGTTCCTGGCCAAATAGCAATATATTTACGGTTGGAGAACTCCACTACCTACACCTGACATCATTTCGAAGAACTTCAGCAACATTATTAGCAGATTCAGAAATTGATGTTGTTCTGAAAAGGCACGGCGGATTGAAATCTTCCACCGCGAGAGAAAGTTATGCTTCCAATTCAATGATAAATAAAGTACAGGTAGCTGACCGAATTTTATATAAATAAAATATTACAGAGGCTCAACTGTGATACAGAAAAACGAGAATAATGTTGACATTATTGAAACTATAAACTTTCCTAGTAAGAAAGAAGACTCTATTATGCATATACCTAATTGTTCTAATTGTTCGTGTACATTTAATATTACAAACTGAAGTTTTTGTACAAGGTTCTACTTTTACTGGTAATGTGTTTTTGTTAATTAAAATTATGTTTCAAATAAATTTGTTATAAATGTTGTAATATTGCTATTATTTACCTAGGGTCGTAATGAAATATTACAGCCCGCAACCATAGCAATTGTCAATACGGTATGTAAAGTGTTACGTTTCAAAAACAAAGTTGTCAAAACAGTTTACTTACGCGGTAAGTATGACGTAAAACACATTATATAATCGCAAAATTCTACCATAAAAATAAAATATGGAACAATCTTTCTAAGAATATCAGTGGATTACAATTAAGATATAAACAACTAATGAGTAATACCGTTCAACTAGTCTCGTCTAGTCAATAAATTGGCGCCACGTCGTTAAGAAGGATAGCTGACCTGAAAATCTCTAAATAGATTACTCATAGGTACCGACAGTTCTAAGACTAATATAAGGAAGTCGCTACGTTCGTATGAATCAATTAACATTATATGGAAAGCTCATTCAACAAGCAAGTACGTCCTGCAAACTTCTTGAAATTCATGAAGAAAATTTTGAATTCGATAGCTTTAGTAATTAGTTGCTGGTGAATGCGTTAGAAGAATAAATATGGCCAGAATTATAAGAAATATATAAAAAAGCAATAACAAGCAAAAAGAAGAAAATAAAAACATATTAAAATCAAAGATTGTTTGGATAAAATGTTTTTTTTTTCCTTTTTTACTACTATGAAAGAGTGGGAAAAATATATCATACGGAAAGATTATACAAAAAAATTATGGAATTACTCAATTTTTTTTGAACTTTTTTTATTTTTCAAAATTTTATGTTCTATAACTAAGTAGTACACAAATATATTAAAAATTGAACACAATGCAGAGGAAAAACTAAAGACCGCGACTTGATAAACATAGCAATTGAAAAACTAACATCAACGCAAAGAATTTAATTAACAAAAACTTCAACTAATAATGAGTATTTCCGCCTCGCACACTTATTACGGCTGCCATCCGGCTGGGCAAAGACTCAATAAGACCTTTGATGTAGTCTTGACACACCTGGTTCGATTCTCCAGTGACCACTGCTTCTAGCTCTTCTAGCGTTCTTGGTGGAACTTGTCTGGTTCGTAGTGCCCACCCAATGCAGTCCCAGACATGCTATTAAATTTATGTCCAGGCTTACAGCGGCCACTCCACAATCTCATTTAAGTCATTTTGTACAATGTGGGGGCGAGCATTATCATGCATTAAACGGAAATTCGAGCTTATGTAAGGTGCAAATGGAACCACACGAGGCTCTAAGATAATCCTAATATACCTATCTGCGGTCATAGAGCCATTATGAATAACCTCCAACTCCATCTTAGCCTCAGAAGATACACCTCCTCAAATCATAATCGAACCACCTCCGAAATTTGTTGTTTTCCTGAAGTTGCACTGACTGAAGTGCTCACCATCTTGTCTATATACTTGCAGGCGTCTATTTGATGAGAAAAGGCAATACGTGGACTCGTCTGTCAACAGAATATTAATCCAATCTTCAGCGGTCCAATCACGATGATCTCTCGCAAATTGTAGTCTGTGATTTCGGTGTTCTCTAATGCGTATGGGGCCTTTGGCACGTATTATTTATTCTTTAAGTCGGTTTCTTATCGTCTGAGACGTAACATTTACATTTCGAACGGTAAGCAACTCGTTTTTTCTGTCTCGCAATGCAAAGCCTTATTCGCAAAGCTGTAAGTCGTGAAAAACGATCGTTGACCGCAGTTGACCGCTTCCTATCCTGCCCTGCTTTCCTGTTATATCCCCCAGTTTCTCTATACCTTGCGCAGCAGTTTCGAAATTATTGATTGTCGGACACCTAACATCCTACCAACGTATCTTTAACTCCTACCATCGTTAATTAACGAAATGGCTTGGACAATATTTTCGTGACTCAATCTACGTGCATTGCGCATTGGAGGATCGTCAATCATCTTTACCAAACTAGGCAAGAGGGTTATAAATGGAAACATGTAATAAATGTTAAAAGAAAAACTGTAGTTTTAAACTTACCAATTTTTGAAAGAAATGAGAAGATGTAAAGCACCTAAAGCTAACGAAATTAAAGAAAAGAAATTAATTTAAACTCATTGCGTGAAAATTTCATAAAACCAAAACAAACAAACAGTATTGCAACGATTTATGTTGCATAGATGAGGTGATTCCATATTTTTTTGCAGAGTGTATAAGACCTGGTTGTTCTATCATTACCGAAAATGTAATATTGTCTGACAGTAAAATGAAGTTAAGGAATTATTAGCAACGTAGCAACAGAATTAACGAAATTGGCATAATCTGAGTGCCGAAGCTTCTTTCGGCTATTCATAGCCTAGCACCGTGTCGATTGTGTGCACTCGTTTTTGACACTTTTGATGCAACTAAAAAAGAAATTCTCCAATCATTCGTTACCAGTGATGAAACGGCAATGTTCAGCTGTGAGCTATTATTGAAAACCTAGTTTTTGGAATGATGGAGGCAAAATCAGGAAGCTCAGCAAAAGTGTCTCAGCAAAGAATACAATTATGAAAACAGTTTTCTAATTCCTTCACAGGTAAAAACTATGGATAGATACGTAGATTAAAAAAATACTAGCAAAAACCCAGCGTGCGTTGCTACGCCACAGTAATAGGGTACTTAAAAAGTTTGGGAATACAGCTTTATTTATTAAATTTTTCAAAGCGATTTTTGGCATATTCAGTACACCTCTCTATCGTTCGAAATCAATCCTTAAGTCAGCCCTGACAAATTTCATTAGAGGTAAGGCTCACTTGTTATCCCAAGGCCTCAGAAATCCTGATTACTGGAAAACTGACTCCTTTTCAGGTTAATTTGTACATGCGTAAGTGTGCAAAGTCACAAGCAGCAAAGTCCGGACTGTAAGGAGGGTGTTCAAGAAGTTATACCACAAAACTGTCCGTATTTGACATCGTGCCCACGATGCAATAAACAAGCACTTCACGCTATCTCTGCTAATGAAACAATTGAACTCACAAAACTTTCCTAGTACCCTTTGTAATTGGTGTGTTGTTACATCTTGCATGCTCTCTAACTAGTGTTTTGTCAGTTAATGAAACCTACACGAATGTTGACATTCAGGTCTTTTTTCATAACTTATTGGTTTATGCTTCGAGAAGTTTACCCTACCGAACTGCCATCTCAGAAGAGTTCCCCAAAATATGCACCACAGGCTCGTAACCAGCTGAATATTTTATATAGATATAAAATTATTCAGCACCGACACAGAAACACACATTATCCAATAATTGGGGAAAAGTTTTATAATCGATGAACTCAACAATAATTTGAAGTTTCTTTTAACAATTAAGGGATTTAACACGCAACATTCCACACCACACGCTATTTTTATAATTCTCTTATAATTTGTAATTTGAATATTATTCATTTAAACTTTGTCATATCAATTTCTTTAATATATTAATATACATATTGCGGTGGGGCAAATTACCCAACAGTAATATATTTACTTAATTAGATTTTACTAATAAAATTTTGGAAAACATATACTTTGAAGATATTCAAATATATGCCTGTTTTTAGAGTTAAAAGTCTTAATTATATAATATAAAGTCAAAAGAGAATATAAGCCAAACATTTTAGTTAGTTTTAATCTTTTAATTTAAATAATTCTTAATTAAGTTTATTTTGACTCTGTAAGAATTGGTAATTGTACTGATATGTATCGAAAACTTATATTTATTAACGTATCACCTCCGTTGTGGCATTTTAACCAATGAGAGGTGAGATAATTTTCAAATTTCGTCTTTTTTTGCATGATAGCGTTCCGGCAGTCATAGTTGATATTCCGTAAGTTACGGACGCCATTTTTCATAATTTAGAAGCATCTTAGGCAAACCGAAATTTCTTAAAATCGTGATGAATTAATAATTAACGACGACAAGTGCTCAATAATATTTACAAAAGTTAGCCTTAAATATTAGCTATTTATTCTTATCAATTTTATCGACTTCGACAAAGTATTTAATTAATTTTTCGATAAAGCATCATTCTCAATTTGAAAATTCAAGATGGCGATTATTGATATTTGAGTTCAAAATACAATTTACTAAGAAGATTACCTCATATTTGGTACTTGAAGGAGTATATTAATTAATTCTGAACATCCAGCCCTTAATCGAGACCAGTTTTTTAAGAAAACCGAGAAGTTTTTCAGTATCTCGGAACAATTCCGAAGAATTCCTTCTCAGAACTTCCTATTTATACTGTCCATCCAGTTTATTTAAGCAGAAGGTACCTACAATTAACCCTATTTATCTTATTGTTTAACCATTTATTTAAATAAATCAAAACTATTTCAATAATTTAATCGTAATTACACGTTTGAAGCAAATTCTATTCAAATACTCTCCGTATCAACATATCTTTGCTTATTAAAAATTATTATTCCCAGACAATAATTAATCAATACTAAAACGTACATATTTCCATAGCTTCATTTGATAAACCTCGTAAAGGTTCATCCCTCTCCGATATATATTGGATATGAGTTTGTATCAGTTTTATATATAATTAGACCATCAGGCTTATATTACTTTTGACAAAGTTAATTATCATTTCCATAATAACAATAGTATAGTACACTAATTGTTGATATTGTATTTTATATATGTAGCGCCTACCTGAATTAATCCACATTTCATATTTACATCCATACCTGCTATGTCCTATGTTAATTTACCCTATAATAAATGTTATTTTGGTATGTTTTAAAGAAGTGTTGTTTATTATTTTAATGTCTTTCTAATAAGCGTAATTATTGATAAGGTTATAATAAGCAACCTAGTAAATAACTATATTACTGGCTTACCATTGAAGTACCTACTATTCTCATATAGATTAAATAGGTTAAATAACTTGAGTTTATGAGATAAATGATATTTTTCCCTATAAATCAATAAAATTACAAGAAATTCCTCCACCTTTCTAGGACCAACAACACGCTCTAGAGATATTGTTAAAGAAGTTTTAGAGTCTCATAGCCGAGTTTTGTAGAATAAATAAATTAATTTGATTTATATATTTTTCTATTCAACCTATGGTGAAATATAATTTTTTTAGCATTGTTTCTCTTCTTCACCGATTAATTATATTTATAGTTTGTTCATAAACTGTTAAACTTACTTTGCATGGTATCATTGTGTTGACTTTACTGAAATTAAAGTGCGCGTTATTTAGAAAAATGCTTTCAGTTCGAATTACACCCACACTTATTCGTAAATACGTCTGTTAATTTGTGTTATGGTTCCACTCAAAATATTATTCATGAAGATTTAGGGTACCGAAAGGTCGTGGCAAAATGGATTCCAAAAGAATCGATGAACAAAAAGCCAATGGAGTGACAATTTTTCGGCAGTGGAAAAGGCAACTGCTATATAATCCAGTTTTTAAACAATGTGGCTACATATCACATGAGTTGGTTTTATCTTTTACGGCCCTGATTTAAAGTCTCAAAGTATGCAATGGAGGCGTAAAGGTACTTCAAGACCGTAGAAGGCGAAAACTGTGAAAAGCGCCGGTAAAGTGGTGCACTTAATTTTTTTTTATAAATAGGGCGTTATTTATGATCACATTGTACCTAGCAAAATTAAAGAAAAATGGCCACTTTGTCACGACATCGGATATCCTGCATCACGACAATGCTCCGGCCTACAGATTAGCGATTTGTCAACGAACACTTGAAGAATTAGGAGTGGAAATTATGGTTCGCCCTCCCTACTCACCTTACCTTGCTCCATGTCACTTCCATTTGTTTTCTGAAGTAAAAAAGAATTGAGAATTGAGAGGTGATGAGTATACTAAATAGACTCTAAGAAAATGGTTTCTTAGATGTTTATGACAAGAATATTTTACAGAATGGAGAGTACTCTGAAGGATAGTTGTTGAAGTTTTCTAAATAAATGTTTCATTCTTGTACTACAAAACCAGTCTCGTTATTTTCTGATATTTCATCGTATATTTAATGAAATGTAATTCTTTGTGTGTTAGTTGTTAGTTTAAGCTGAAATTAATTTCGTATATTCCATTTTAAATTGTTTGTCATTGTCTGGTGTTGGTGCTGACTGTTTGGCAATAAATATTATTATAATTATGGCCACGTATCTGTGGATATGAGCCCAGTTGTATGCGGCTGATGTTACGGTGTTGGAATACATCATAGAACAGGGGCCGTTTAAATATTACGTAAGCACCAAAAGGCAGGAGGTGTGGGGTCTCTGCTTTGCTTATTTTTGATGACATGGAGGACGGGGGGGGGGGGGTCTAAATGATGATTACGTCAGAGTAATATTTATTTATTTACAGTCATGAATTCAAGTGTCTTGGACTGAGGACAATTAATTTGAATTTACCAAATTTTTAAATAGAACAAAATAAATAGATATCGTTTATATGTTAATAATATAATATTTAAATATGATGTTAATGATTTGCTTGAATAAATATTAAATGTCCAGTAAATTTCTTTATAGTTTATAAATTGCTTATTTCATTATGGTAGACTTAATAACTATGATAGGAGGGGGGAAAGAGCTTTGCTTACTTTTGCTGACAAGGGGGGAGGGAGGTTAAAAATTACTAAAATTCTGCTTACATAATACTTGAACGGCCTCATAGTGTTTATTACAAGTTCTATGATGCAATTTATTGTTATTATTGTTATTAAAAAGGATTTAATAATGTTTCTCTTCATTGAATTCATTTTAACTTTAATAGCCCATCTCATAACGAAGAACAATTAATATAAATAACAATTGAATAACATCGAAAATATATACAACAACGGCTTTTAAAATAATTCAAAGAAGTAATAATTAAAAGAACTTAAACTACATATATATATGGAGAATATTTCCGGAAAATAATAATAAAGTAAGCAAGAGAGCAATATATCATTTTTATGAAAATCGTTAGTCATCATTTATTAAAGTTTGCCATAATATGTTTTCAAAATTTTCGGAAAAGCAGTGAATAGTTTTGGATCTTCTATTTAAATATTTATAACCACAAATCACTTGAGGTTACACCGACAGTTTACATCAAGTTTCTTATTTTAAATCTGATGATGTGGTTTCACAATTTTATTCATTTGTTTTTAAAATAATGACGATTTTGTTGAAACTTTCATGTTTATACCATGTTTAATTGAATAAAGTCTTCAAGTATTCATCACTGAATAATAAATTTTTAGAGAATAAAATTATCACAACAATTACTAAATTGTACATTAAATATTCATAAAATAATTATTTATATCTAGACAGGAACATAACGGTTGAGTATTAATCACAGTAAGAATATTACTACAGGATTATTAAAATGATAGATTGCATAAAAAGAAACAAATTGGATAAACTGTACAATTATGGGCACTTTAAGGCAGCAGTTGAAGTTTTCATTAATACCACAATTATATTACGGTAAAATTAACAACAGTTAATATTTTTGTGAAGTTTGTACTATAGGTAACAAACCTTATATCTTAAAGAATGTACGGTAGTATAAAAAAATATTCATCTTCACAAAATCTAGTTATTGGCATCTTTGTAATAAAAAACCGCCGCTTGGGTAGGCAAGTGGCGGTGGCGTTATTGCGGGCTTTACTAAAATAAAAGTGGCTCGTTATTTAGAAAAAAGCTTTCCGTTCGAATTACTCAGCATATTCGTAAATACATTCATACATCTATAAACAACTTCACACTCAACTTCACTTCATGGTTGTCCGTGTACTACATACGAGGAAATGTCAGAAAATAACGAGACTGGTGCTGAACTACAAAAATGAAATTTGTATTTAAAAAGCTTCAACAACTATCCTTCAAAGTACTCTCCATTCTGTACAATACACTTGTCCCATCGTTTTGTCCACTTGTCATAAACATCAGAGAAACCATTTTTTGAGAGTCTATTTAGTATACCCATCAACGCGTCAATGTGATCATAAATAATGCCCCATTTATAAAAAAAATGAAGTGCATCACAGTGACGTCTCTTTTTAAAGTTTTCGCCTTCTATGGTCATACCTTGAGACTTTAATTCAGGGCCGTAATGATAAAACCAATCCTGGTCAGATGTAACTACACTGTTTAAAAACTGTGGATTACGTTGCAATTGTCTTCTCCACTGCCAACAAATTATCACTCGATTGGCTTTTTGTTCATCGGTCATCACTTTTGGAATCTATTTTGCCGCGACCTTTCGGTACCCTAAATTCTTCATGAATATTTTTTTTTTAGAGGCACTGTAAGACAAATTAACAATGTCAGATATTTGATAAATGCCAATCCTCCGATCATTTTGAATCAAGTCATTAATTTCTGCAATTTTTGATTCAATCTGTGTAGTTGGTGGTCGCCTGCGTCGAGATTCATCTTCTACTGATTCACAAACTTCTTTGACTTCTTCATTACACTCAAATATTCTACATCGTTATAAACTTGGACTGTAGTTTTAATAATTGCAAAAGTTTCAGTTTGAGTTTTACACAACCGAACACAAAATTTTATCGCATATTTTTGCTCCACTCTCACTTTTTCGAAGGGTACGTCAAACACTGACAATTCAGTAATTAATTTGTAATAAACGTAAAAAGTTAAATCAAAGCCTACTTGATTATTTTATTTATTTAACAAAGAACAATTAAACCTACATTATTAAGATAAATCTCGCAAATGTAAAACTTAATGTAAACTTAAAACTTAAAACATTAAATTCTTTACTATTATATAAGACTGTATATCTCTTGTTGTTAGTATGATACTGTTTGATATGAATGTTATGAAAAATCTTTTTGTCTTAATGTTCAGCTGATGCTGTTCTGTATTATACTGTTTTACAAGTAGATAAATATATACCCCTAACTATTTCATAATTAAAATGTGCGTATTCGTTGAACATTGTATTGTTGGACGTCATAACGGGGAATTTTTGTTATTAATTCATTCGTAGAAATGGTGCCTACTGGTAACAATCGTCTTATGACGAAACAAAGTCGCTAACAAGTCGCCGACACAATGCTTCTCAAAGATTGAGATAACTCCTGAACACGCCAGAATTATTTGTTCATTAACATCCTTCGAATTCCTCATGTGTCGCCAATCCGCGAACTCAGAACGCGCTTTTTCGTACCTCTTACGCGATTTTCCAAGCAACATCGACGAGCTGGCTTGCTCTGGGGCCATTCTGACACCCTGAGGAATATCTTCATTACTTGTTGGTTCCATTCGTTTCAAATTATTTTTAGAATCAAACTTTAAATAAATAAAATTGGAAATATATTTTTTATAAACAACGGTTAACAATGACAACGTTCTGTGTACTCTTAATAAATCGATTTTTTGAGGGGATGAAAAAAATTGATTTCACAAAGACAAGTAATTCTGGTAAAGCAGTAAAGAAAGTGCATTTCGTAAGCTTACAATATATGCCATGAAAATTTTTTAACACAACTCCTAAATATTTTGAGAGAAATACTTTTTGTTGCAATTTATTTAAATGTAATAAAGTTTGAGGAGGATGTAGCTGGAAGTATACAATGACTAAATTTATTAGAGAACATTTCTTACTCTCAACGTATTATAAAAACATTATTAAAAAAAAAATTTCTTGATTTTCCAAATAAAGATTACATGAACTGGCAAAAACATGTTTCTAAAGTTATTCTCCCTCAGGGAAATTTCAGACACTAAGTAATAAATTTACCGTTCAAGTTTGTCTTCCCAAGATAATGCTTTAATATCTTTTCCACGTCATTTTTAAAACATTAACAAAAGAAACAAAACATCATAAAAAGATACATTTCACTTGTCATGGTAATGTAATTAATAAGTACGTAAAATTCCCTCAAGGCTGCTTGTTTGGCTTTAAAATATGTTTTTAAAGTTATTTTAAAATCATATGCGAATACCGTGAACCTAATAAAAATAATACGAAAGGCTTCCTGTTTCCTATTTAGAAATATTCTCCCAGACACTGCTATAAAATAATAATCTTATCTCTACTTCACAATTAAATTCTAGAGAGATTTAATTATAGCATTTATCTTAATAACTAGGAGGGAACTTGAGAAGATAGCTAGAGATAAAGAACAGTCTTCGAATAATATAGGAAAAATGCAATAAACCATAATCTCTAAACCTTATCATAAAATATGAATACATTTTAACATTCAACATAATAAATACAATAAATGAAATATAACAATAAAGCTTATGCTATTATATAGGTTCACAGAAGAGAGAGAGAGAGGTTCACATCTGCAAATGAATGAATTTACAAAAAGGATTCTACCTACCTGTACTGACTAAAGAATTTTATGACCATAGGAAACAAGACAATGCATAAGAAATATAATACCTGATTACTTACGCAGTTAATATGTAATAAGTAGAGTGGACCAATTCGGAGCGAAAGCAGAGGCGTGACTTTCAAACTTACTTAAAATACATTCATTTCTTGCGTCTTCTATCGAACATAGCTGTGCAACATTATTAAATACACAGAATACACTTTCATGCTGCTATTAAACGTGTACACACGATGACCGTGAACAACATACTAAGTAATCGTGAACCAATTCGTTAGTCACGCCTCTGCTTTCGCTCCGGATTGGTCCACTCTAGTAATAAGTAATAATATGTAATATGATATTTGAAAACTCCAAGACCTTTCTATACACTTAACATTTAAAAATAGTGCAAAATTAAAACCTATAATTTAATACGTAAAATAAATGCAACTAAATCTATTTGATTATACTTAAATAAAACTGAAATACAAATTAAATCTATATGGACGTAGCAATAATCTTTAAACAACTTTATTTGCAAAGCGAGGTAAGATTCTAATAAATAGATATGAAAGAAGAATTATTAATAAACCATAGATAAAGAATAAAAGTAAGTGATACTTTTACTCCTTTCAAAAAGTTTAAAAATCAAAGTAACTAAAATGACTGAAAGCTCTTTTGTAGAAGTAGGTATACAAAGGATAAGTAAAGCACACTTTCGAGATTCAAGTAAAGAATATTCTCTCTTTTTCTTAACAAATGTATAAAAGTTATCTAGAAGTTAACTAAGAACTGTTGAAAATGATTTTCTTTTATTCAGACCAAGGTAGTTTCATGGACGTCATCATTCATGTTAGTTTTAATAACTCGTATATACATACATCTTTTTCTGTCATTGTTGAAGGCGCAGTGTAGGTGTGTTACTTCCTATATTCAGACTATAATAATTAATTATGAAAAAGGATATTGTTTCAAAATGAATTGAAGATATCACATTCCTAATGTCTCGTAAGCAATTAATTACTTAAGTTATAAATTAAGCTAAATTTAGTAGTATAGTAAGTTTTTACGTCAGCATAATCGAAGCCCATACGCGATCTGAATTTTAACGATAAATTTGGGAAAAATAGGTACACCATTTCATAGTCTGGGTCCTCTTGAACTGACATAATATTTACAGACAAACAATCGGCCGACGGTTAACAGATATATCCACTTAGGAAATTAACAAAGGATACAACCGGTTAGACTAACATTTTATTTCTAATTTCAATCTATTAAAAGTCAGTACAACTAAATCGCTAATACTTATAGAACCGTAACATAAAAACATATACCTAGCGCTTATCGTAGAGAAATGGAATTTTTGATTAGTTCTCTGTATAATTCATTTACATTATCTTTCTGCTTTCTGTCACACGTCCAAATGTAATATGATATAAATTAGCTACTTGGGCACCGCAATAATATGCAGGTGACGGAATTAGTTGTATTTCTAGAAAATGTGCTGAATACTTTCCATGTGCAAACTTCAATCTGGCTATTGTAGTGTAATATTTTTATGATAAACTGTAATTTTCGTACCATGGCTTAGAACTAGCAGTTAGGTCGATGAGTGCCTATTAAGTTATTTTTAAGGAATATGTTTCTTTTCGGTACTTATCCCAACCATTCTTCAATAATAGTTTTTCACCTATGAGAAGAGAATGATAAATTTGGCCATCTATGCAACCTTCGTTGACTATTTGATCCAGTATGTCAAAATTACTGTACGAATATTGATCTTCTTTCCACTTCATCAAACCTATCAATTACGAATACAGTAGAACCTTGGATTGCGAGTGATTTGATTTGCGAGCGTTTTGCAAGACGAGCAATAAATTTTAACTTGATAGACGAGCGAGGAGCGATTTTAGGTTATTATTTCCTAAGCTCATGCATTTAGCTCGTATAATACATATATACGAGGGATGCCCGATTACTAAGGTATATTTGTGAATTACAGACAGTCTACTTTATTTATAGAAATCAAACATACACTAAGTAAATACGTGAACTGTTAGCTACATTTCAACATAAGCATTGCTAAGGCACTTATCCCAGCGAGGCACAAGCTTTTGTATACCCTGTTCGTAAAAGGTGCGTTCCAAATTTCTAAAATACTGCCGTACTTCATCTTGAAGTTCATCGCCGTCTTCAAACCTTTTACCCTACAAATGAGCTTTTAACGGCCCTAACAAATGAAAATCAGAAGGAGCCAGGTCTGGACTATGGGGCGGATGGACAATAACTTCCCAATTGTGTTTCTGAAGCCAGGCCTTCGTATAATTTGAGGTGTGTGGCCTTGCATTGTTATGCAACAACCTGATTACTTTAGTCGACCTTCCTCTTCCTTTCTGTCGAATAGCTTGGTGTAATTTTTCGAGAGTTTGGCAAGAAATATCGCTGCTGGTTTCATTGTCGTTTTCGGTGGTAAAAACTCTATGAGCAAAATGCCTTGCACATCCCAGGACACAGTTGCCATTGTATTTTTTGCAGACTGCTGAACTTTGAATTCTTTGTGTTGTGTATGTTGTGTTGGTGAACTAGAAATCCGTTTTCCTGTCGATAGCGCGTTAAAAGTTCCATTGCCGCCGCCATTCGTTGCATTTTGTGTTAGTCGGTCAACAGTTTTGGTACCCATCTCGCGGGCACTTTTCGATAGCGTAATTCAGATACGATTTCATGGACAGAACTTTTAGGAATGCCGGTCGGTAGAGCAACTTCCCTTATTTTCAGTAGACGATTTTTCCGAATTAGTGTATCGACCATTAATTGACTCTCATCCGTTTTCGTTGTTGATGGTTTTTTTCGCACACCTTCGGGATCATTGTTCAGAGCTACGCTTCCACTTCTGAACTGTTAACACCAAACACTAACTTGTTTTCGACTCATAATGCCTTCTCCGTAAGTCTTCAGTATTTTTGTATAAATTTCGGTAGGTGTTTCATTATTTCCATGCAAGAAAACGAATAACCGTTCGCACTTCAAACTTGGAGTATGTTCGGCTCGGAACTGACACTGTGTGACTGTCACTGTGCACGTTGTACTAAACCTAAAACAAGGACACTAGCCACCTATGCAGTACATATACGTATCTAAAATGCGTGCAAATTTCAACCTGATCGGAGCGACGTAGGCAAACGTACCTTTGGAACCGGGCATCCCTCGTACATATTGCTGTGTACTTTGATTTTTAAAATGGGTGCCAAATATTTAAATATGCATCGTTAATTAATAAACATGAATCAGCATACACAAATATTTTGTATTTTTAGACTCTTAAAATTGCTCTCAGGGTTTTTGTTTTACAAAAAGGGTTCCTTGCAACTAGGCCTAGCATATAATGTAATGAGGAGAGAAATAATACGATAGCATGTTAAGTTTAATATATTTATTATTCACACCATGTCAAAACATACACTAATATTCAATTATATTAAATATCGTCAATTATTAGTAAAACATAGTACGCCAATCTTATATCTAGTCAGATTATATTCATATTTATATAGATATATAAATACAAGTTTGACGATTTAGATTCCAATATTAATATTTCATAACACAGCTGTGTATTACTTTAGACCAGTGAGTTTTTATATCCTACAAGATGCTAAAGCATGAAACAGTGTTTTTATTTAAAAATGAATATTTTGTAAAGTTTGTGGATTTAATAGTATTAAAAGTTGATAATATTACAAAAGATAAATGTGTTATTTCATATTTACGTGGTGAGATTTTACCCAGCTACATAAAATCGTTAATAACACACGATATATTTTAATTAGTATCTCATATACTCAACGAGAGTTTAAAATTTCGAGTTCTAAACCCAGATATTTTTAAATGCTCGTGAGATTTGTTTTCCCTACTTAGAAGTTAAAAATAGCTGTATTTTATTATCTGTTTTAATACAGAAATTGAAATTATACACGATCAATTAAAATGTCCACATAAAACAAATAAACTTAGAGATTTAATTTTAGTACTTCAAAGTCCTGAGTGTCTTTGTTACATTATTTACCTGTCGAATTTCTTATTATATCAAACAAACTAAAGTAATAATTTTCTTTAAATTAATAATATAAAAATTCTGAAAACGAATTAAATTAAATACAATATACAAAGCAAAATTTTATTTTGACGGCCGCTTTAAAACGATATTTCGATAAGTGTCTCTCTCCTTGAGAAATTTTCTTTATATATGCCCCGCGACGTCAATTCTTTTTCAAATACATTTTAAGTTAAAATACTCCTCCAAATAATATTCCATATTTAAAAACTTTCGTTCTTATACTGATTTATGTTTTCTTTAATATTTCTTTCTAATAATGTTTCATATTTTAAATGCGTTCTCATTTTCAAGTGTTCCTTTTTTTACCGTCCGACGTCGTGTTTTCTTTACAATTCACGTTATCTTTGTTTGAAATTTTACGTACAACGTAACTGTAACAAAAACAATATTTATGTATTTAAGAAATTTTTCGAAATTCAAGTATTGATTATGAAGCTTACTATAACTTAAAAATAACTTTTATAAATTGGTATATATGGCATGATTTAAATTCTAAGTTATTAACAATTATAAACCAGAACGTAAAGAAATATAATAACTTACATGACATTTTACATACAATATAACTTTACTAAATATACACACATGTGTTTTCTTAACACGATCTGTATCATTCCATATAAACACTTATTACAGAAAATAACAAGAAACTTTACATAAAAATTACTATGAGATTTGTTTTAAGACGATGTTCGTACAGGGTGTATTCAAAATTTACTTGTTTTAGATTTTCATTATTGTTTCCAACTTTATTTAATTATTCAATTTATCTCGGTTATAAGAAAATACAGCAGTGTTTACGTGTAAATCAGTGTTTTATTTTATGTCCGAAAGTAGTTGTTCTTTGGTAACTGCACTTAAAGGAAGGCGGTAAGAAGAAAGAAATGATGACAATGACAATTAAAAAACAAATAATCGAAAAGCACGAACGAGGTAAGTGAGTGGCAGACAGTGGAAGATTTTATAACAAGTCTACGTCAACAATTTGTACAATATTATAGAAGAAATTAGAAATAAAAAAGCTGAATACAGCAAAAATGGTTAGGAGAGTGTCAAAACAGCGGAAACGTATTCTGTAGACGAGAGATGAGAGATGTAGAAAAGTAACTTCTCGTGTGGATAAACGAAAAAGAACTAGCAGGTGATACTGTGACAGAAAATATTATCTGCGAGAAGGCCTTCTAACTAAACTGCCAGCTACGTCGGCTCAAAACGAAAGTTTTAAGGCTAGTAGGGGTTGATTTGATAACTTTATAAGAAGAAGTGATATTATGGCGCTGTAATACATGGAGAGTCTGCGAGTTCTGACGCTCAGGCAGCTGCGGCGTGCGTTGTCGAATTTCAGACACTTGTGGTTTCAAAGAATTATTTGTCGCAGCAAGTGTTTAACTGCGATAAGACAGGTTTTTTCGGAAAAAGATGCCGAAAAGGACCTCTACATTACAGCAGAATAGACTTTGATACCTGGCCACAAACCAATGAATGATCGTCTCACTCTCTTGTTTTATGCTAACGCAAGCGGAGACATAAAAATCAAGGCCTTGCTCGTGTATCATTCCAAAACGTCCTTATCCTTCAACAGTTAAACGTAATGTAGTGGTCCAATTGTAAGGCTTGGGTCACTCGCATCTTGTTTGGTGAGTGGATCAACGAAGTTTTCGGTTCAACGGTCAAAAAATACCTTTTAGAGAAGAACTTACTGCTGAAAGTATAGCTGATTATGGATAATGGTCCTGCTCATCCTCCAGGCCGCGAAGATGACTTACTAAAGGAATTTGAATTCACTAAGATTAAATTCCTTCCTCCCAACACCACTCCACTACTTCAGCCCATGGATCAACATGTCAAATCGAATTTCAAAAAAATATACATTAAAACGCTATTTCAGCGATGTTTATGTTTATAAAAACTGTAAAAGATAACATTACTTATACAGCTGTCGACGTTATAAAGTAAATGAAGCAGCTTTGTTTACTTAGGGTTCAATAACCGCAATACAATTACGTACGGACGTATCTGCTGTGATCCACTTGTAGACGAAAACCTGTAGAACTGACCTAAATCACCCTCCTTTCTTGTGTATTACGTGAATGTTTTTTTGTTACGAGAAGCACTAAATATAAAATATTAATAAGAATTTAGAACGCCGTTATTGAATATACACACTGCAATGTTTATGTTTGTAAAAATTCTAGAATATAACATTGAATAACTAGCTTTCTATGGTAAAGTTTCGATCGACAATAACAAAAATATTCTTTTTATTATTGTTGGTCAACTTTAAGATATCGTCCCTGAACTTTTTATAATATAGTCGGTCGCATAGTGACATGACATTTTTTTTTAAATATCTTTGTCATTTTTTTCTTGCGTATGAGAGGGAATTTTGGAAAAATAATTTGAATGTATGTTCTATATAATTATATCTTTCCATTTTTCATACGTCGTCTTTTTATTTCAAGGACGCCGATATACTGAGCAGATATAGTCAAGCACCGATTTTATGTAACCTCTGTATATATTTGATAAGCATGTGTACGAATCTACTTCCCATAATACTTTTGTAATACCAAATATTTTACACATTGCACAATAATAAAACTCACTTAACCTAAGTTTATCCCTACTTTCTGTTTGATAATGGATAATTAATTAATCTATGTAAGAAGCTATGGAAACCTGCTAATTTGTATTGTATGGGATGTAATAGTTAAATTCAAAAAATTAATGCTATTGTTTACTTCGTAACATTAGTTGCACGAATTTCCAACGTTAATTAATTTTGCGCTAACCACCTAATTAATTTACTAACAATTATCGAAGTACGGGAGATTTAGTGTACTGATTGGTGTATGCTTAACGTAAATGCAAATATCATCGCCATATTGAATAACATTTGTGGGATGTGTGTATGTCATATGTATAGATATTCAATAGAATTCTAAGAACCCTTGAGGTAGCAATCTAGAACCAATTCCCTTCAATGCAAATTGCAAAAGGCAAATAAATCTTTTGCCTTTTGCTAAAGTTTTCAGTGGAGGGGATTCACTCAATTAATCTTTTCGAAATACAAAGTATTTGTTACATCGCATAGTAATATTAAAGTTATAGATTCTATTAAAATTTAGCATGTAATAGCCATATTTCTTCATTAATTTTTTTGTGTATAATAATAGCAAATCTGAAATTATCGTCGTTAATATCAATAACGAATATTCTACATGGAACATTACGAAAACAGCCATTCGTAAATTTATTGATCGAAATAAACCAAAATAAATTGCGTGTGTTTACTAATGATTATACGTTCGGGAATTTCATCACACAATATAACAATAAAATGGAAATGAAAGAAGAGATTTGCCACTATAACTTTTTGTTAAAATTACTTTAATTTATGTTTTGCTTTATTATTTATATTCAGGCAAACAATATCAGCGGATATTTTTTAAATCATTAAATTACATTCTTACACTAAATACAAAACTATAATTTAAAAGTTTATCGAAATTTTAAAACGAACACTAGCAAACCAAAATACAGTGGAGTCGCGATTTAGTGAACTAATTCCGGCAAAGCAATTTCCCTATTTCAGGAGGGGGTTTATTTTTGTGAGGTTTGAAATTAAGAGCACTTATTCAAAGAAATAATGTTTATTCTGTAAAAAATAACGTTTATCTATATATGTACTAAATGAAGGTTTATATAAAATACATATAAAACAACTTTTAAAACATAACTTTTTTTGGAAGATGCGTGACAACTGACTTTGGATTATTTGAACTTCTCGTTCACGTTTATTTGTACTAATTTTTCTCTCAAATTTTTCTCTCAATACACGTAAACTATTATAATCCACTGCATTGCCATTTTCCACAGCCCATTGGATAACGTCATTTAATAGATTGCAAAGCTTGGCTTGTTGAAATTTGATTTCTCTGCTTAACATATTGTTGTCATCTTTCTCTTCCGATTCAGAATCAATTCTTATTTCATTCTTCAAGTGATTTAAATTTACTGGTTCTATATCTATATTGCATGTCTCAATGCCGTTTATCTCTCATACAACCTGCAACGTACATAATTCTGAATCATTACTATGTATACATCAAATACATACTCTTGTAATTTTACTTACATCTGGATTAATATTTTGCAAGAGGTTGACAACAATCTTGTTAGTATTGTGTTCTTCATCATTTAATAAACGTACTTTAAATCGCTTAATGGAACATAATCATCATCTTCCAAATTGATTGTGAAAATATTCCGCCGACATTTCTCTATGAGTTGGTTTTAATATATTCTAGGCCATGACTAAATTTAAAACTTCATTCTCTAAAGTGTATGTTTGCCACGCATTCAGATCAGAACCTTTTTACAACGATTGTGTCAGTAGATTTTTACGATAGAATATATTCGTACTTTAAATAATGTTTTATCCATTGGATATCACATTTGGAGGCATATACAGTACAATAATCAGACCATCGGGACTCATTAATCCCACCTCAGGTGGATGACCTGGTGCATTATCCAACAATAATAACGCCTTGATGGGTAAGTTGCGACTCTGTAAATATGTATTCACCTAAAAATGTTATCGTGTTGTTAGTGTTATTGTTACATACTTTATTATACTATACTTACCTCGGTGATAAACATCTTGTGAAACCACTCTCGAAAAATGGCATCGTCATTCATGTGGTCTTATAACTTCATTAATTAACGAGCAAATTAAAATTTCAAAAGGCTCGAGGATTTTTGAATTTTTTCTATAACTAATGGTATTAATTTGTGGCTGCCTGTAGCATTTATACAGGCCAAAAATTTTATCCTTTATTTAGAGGTTTTTCTGCCTGGTGCACCTTTCTCTGTCTCTCATGCATAAGCCCCCAATAAAAGTCACTCTCGTCTGCACTATAAATTTGTTCTGATGTCAGATCTAACTAGTCAATAATTCATCTTAATGTTTCTTTGAAAGGCTCAACTAATTCAGGTCGAGGCGACAGTTTCTCTCCCCTTATTTTTAGTAGTTATATGCCATGATGTTTTTGCACCTGTTTAGCCAACCATTGCTAGCATTAAAAGATGAAGTTTCATCAATTGCTTTTTGTATAATCTAGGCCTTTTCCTGGGGCATCAGTCGACTGACAGGTACATTCTTCTCTCTCATTTATATATTTATATATATATATATATATATATATATATATATATATATATATATATAATAACTTCGTGACCTTGGTATGATATGGTAAACCTAATCAGTAGGCGATTAAAGGTCTGTATATTACTTCAAAATATATGTATTTAAAAAACTCTACATGTTTCGGCTGTGTACGCCTTTATCAAGAGAATACAAAATATGAATGACAGGATATAAATGTCAAGTAATTAAGTTGCTATGGTTTAAATTATTCAAAGATACATTCTAGTAATAATAATAAATCATGCCTTAGTATTCCAAAAAATAGATAACAAGGTGTGAAAATATGTGTTGTTCGCTGCTAGCAATTTGTGTCTCCTTCTGGGAATGAACTTGTGTGTTGGTTGCTGCTGGCAGCTTGCGTCTCTCTATGGGTGTGTGGTTTTGTGTGAGAGCGTAAGTGTAGGGTTTTGTATGTCGGTGCGTTCGTGCGTGTGTTTAGTGATCGGTCGCATGAATTTAGAGAGGTCGGATAACCAGCCGTTGCGTAGGGCCGCCAACCCTTTCCCGACAACTTCTTTACAATTCCGTGCATTACTTCGACGGTCTGACCCCCGCCCCAACGAGGCAAGGCGCAGACAGGCGAAGCGCATCCTGTACGGGGTTGCTCATCGCAACTAAGGGAACACTCTTAGTGGCTACCTCGGTCGACGATGGTCACACTTGTGCCATCTTAACGTTTTCCGCAGAAGCGGGGGCATAGCACACACGTCGAACGTGTGTGTGCTGTTAACGGCAGCCTAGTCAGGTTGTCGCCCAGGACCGGTCCTAGTGGTGTGTGCATTGCGCGGCGACGAGATAGCGCCGCGTAGCATGGTTCCTCACTCTTGCTGGAAAGGCGGAATGGCACCTGACTGCCCAACGGGCAGACCCCCTAGAGTTTTGTAGCGCATATGCTAGGCTACAACCCAGTAGAGGACCACATCAGCAAAAAACAGAAAACAGGGATAGGCAGGGAAAAGCAAGACATGAGTTATTATTACGTATGCGCCCGTGGAGCGACTTAAGATGCAAAGTTGTCGGCATTCGCTCAAAACGAGAAGGAAAACCACGAAAACCTGCTCGGACAACTAGACAGGAATCAAAACACGGAACAGTCAGTATGATAAGCAAAAGTATATGATATTTAAATGATATTTAAATAACATAAGGTATATAACAAAAAAAAAAAAAAAAAATATATAATATGATGGTAAATTGTAGATCGTTACAAAATTAAATTATAGTATATACTGCTTAAATTTTTTATATCATTTCTGTTGTTAATTGAATTTTTTTCCTGTTTAATACTGATCATTTCTTTAATTTGTCTTTTCACTGTGTGTTGTTCTTTATCAATTATCTGTGTGTTTTCAAAATCGAAATGGTGATCGCGTTGTAGTTTGTGTGTAGACAATGCAGTTTTGTCTGTTCTGGAGTATTTGTGGGCTTGTATTCTTTTGTATAAATATTGTTTCGTTTGGCCTATGTAGTAACTATCGCAATCGCGACATGGTATTTTATATACGACATGTGTTTCTCGATTTTTTTCTATTTTAGGTTTAAGTTTTGAAAATAAATGTTTATTAGTATTACTAAGTTTATATGTTGTAGCTATATCATATTTTTTTAAAGTGTATTTAATTTTTTCCGATAGTTGTGAACATATGGAATTGTGATATATGTTGTGTCATTGTTCAAATTTTTATTGGTGTCTGCAGTGTTGTATATTTGGTGTACTCTTTTTTTAATAGTTTGGTCTATAAGTTGTGGTGGATAATTATTATCAGTTAGGATTGTTTTAATTTTTTTGATGTTATCTTTTCTGTATTGAGTATGTGATAGTTTTACTGCCCTATCAGTCAGATTATTTATAATCATTTTATTGAATACTGTAGGAGCATTTGAGTGGTAATTTTTTTTTGTTATATACCTTATGTTATTTAAATATCATTTAAATATCATATACTTTTGCTTATCATGCTGACTGTTCCGTGTTTTGATTCCTGTCTAGTTGTTCGAGCAGGTTTTCGTGGTTTTCCTTCTCGTTTTGAGCGAATGCCGACAACATTGCATCTTAAGTCGCTCCACGGGCGCATACGTAATAATAACTCATGTCTTGCTTTTCCCTGCCTATCCCTGTTTTCTGTTTTTTGCTGATGTGGTCCTCTACTGGGTTGTAGCCTAGCATATGCGCTACAAAACTCTAGGGGGGTCTGCCCGTTGGGCAGTCAGGTGCCATTCCGCCTTTCCAGCAAGAGTGAGGAACCATGCTACGCGGCGCTATCTCGTCGCCGCGCAATGCACACACCACTAGGACCGGTCCTGGGCGACAACCTGGCTAGGCTGCCGTTAACAGCACACACACGTTCGACGTGTGTGCTATGCCCCCGCTTCGGCGGAAAACGTTAAGATGGCACAAGTGTGACCATCGTCGACCGAGGTAGCCACTAAGAGTGTTCCCTTAGTTGCGATGAGCAACCCCGTACAGGATGCGCTTCGCCTGTCTGCGCCTTGCCTCGTTGGGGCGGGGGTCAGACCATCGAAGTACTGCACGGAATTGTAAAGAAGTTGTCGGGAAAGGGTTGGCGGCCCTACGCAACGGCTGGTTATCCGACCTCTCTAAATTCATGCGACCGATCACTAAACACACGCACGAACGCACCGACATACAAAACCCTACACTTACGCTCTCACACAAAACCACACACCCATAGAGAGACGCAAGCTGCCAGCAGCAACCAACACACAAGTTCATACCCAGAAGGAGACACAAATTGCTAGCAGCGAACAACACATATTTTCACACCTTGTTATCTATTTTTTGGAATACTAAGGCATGATTTATTATTATTACTAGAATGTATCTTTGAATAATTTAAACCATAGCAACTTAATTACTTGACATTTATATCCTGTCATTCATATTTTGTATTCTCTTGATAAAGGCGTACACAGCCGAAACATGTAGAGTTTTTTAAATACATATATTTTGAAGTAATATACAGACCTTTAATCGCCTACTGATTAGGTTTACCATATATATATATATATATATATATATATATATATATGTATATATATATATATATATATATATTGAAGTAAAACCGTATATACAATGGCTGTTGGTACCAACTAAGAATAACGTGAGCGTTAAAACTATTAAATGAAGAATATAAGTTAAACATAGAAGATTTTGAATTTAAAAATTGGGCGCCAAGTTTTAACGTTCTTAGTTGATCCAACGCTATCTGTTAAATAACCCACTAGTTGCGGTAGAGCTTGAGTACTATATATTTTTATTTATATCTCTAGGATCAAAGTCGGTTGTTTGTATATCCCGTAGGTACAATGTAAATGGTATATTAATTAAGCATAAACTCAACATTCAAACAATTCAAATAAAAGATCGAATCAAAATCAAAGTAATAAAAATTTATTAGAATAAAAATAGATAACTGTAACAATTATTACGTGCGAATAAGGAAACTGTACATAAACTAGTATTATCTGAACTATACGGTAAAAAACGGAATTATGCAATTGTGCACATGTGTTACTAACTACCGTTAAGGCTCTACGCTATACCCGGCAATCCCACACTGAAATGAGTGTATTTTTCCGGCCTTTTTTTGGCTTCAAATTAAAAGTTGAAAGACCGCTCGATGTATGTATGACCATGTATCAATAAAAACTAGGTAGGTATTTACGTTTTTTTCAAAATTTTTGTACGGTTTGACTTTTATCGATAAAAAACAGAAAATCTATCCGGACAAATTTAGAGATAACCAGGCCAGCTAATGGAGTTATGAAATGTTTGTGTTGTAGGTATTTATAATATCTAGGTAGCTATACAGCCCGTTTTTGTCTAGATGTAAAAGTTGTTTAGTTATCAATAAAAATAAAAGTAAAAAACAGGCATCCGATACTCAACGTCCCTGAAAATATGCAGCCCACATTACAGCACACGGTAAAATAGAGTAGGTACCAAGACGTCATGTTGAGAGGGTCTAGTCATTTATATGTGAACAAACCAATTTGCAGCTAATAAATTACTGCATTTACATAAGTAAATAGTTTGTATTTAAAAAAAAAAAGAATAAAAAAAATTAGAGATCTTTTTTCATAATACTTCTTATAGATTGATCTCTATGATACCTCGCGTCAATTATTTCTGGAAGCATTGCATTCATATAAAATTTTTCCAGATGTTGAATCATATGATGATTCCAGAAATCATCATTTCGTTCTATTACTATATATTTCAAATCGTGTTTAGTATAAACTACGAAATAACATTTCTCTCTTTTGGTGATGTGGAGTTGTCCCTGCACTTGATACATATAATTATCAAAAGGTTTTAGCAAAATTTTGTTACCATCATTTGCATCTAAGGTGCAATAATTAATTAATTTTTCGTTAATGGCTTCATGTATTAATTTATCACGCGCTGAATAAGGACATTTTATTTCGACAATAGAATCGAATCCAATTAATCCGTCAGGAGTGGCGCCTAAAAATTTTTTCTTCTCGTCAATGAACAAACCGCATGCCTCAACTTTCAAATTTGTAATTTCCATAAATTTTTGCTTGGCCCTTTCTTCATTATCTATGCCATACTGTAGAGAATTTGGTAGTTTTTTATTATTGAATCTATTAGTATACAGCATATGTTTTATTGTACTAGCCGTGTCTGTTTTTTCTCTCATTTTACAAATCTTGCCAAAGTTACTTGCCGTTAATCTTATCTGTCTCTCTTTTTCCCAATCGTTGTTATGTCTCTGATTCACGGTCCTAATTTGAATATTATGACAATCAGATAATGACAATTCATCAAGAAATTGTTTTCTCTTGCTTTCGTATTCCGGAATAGGCATGTCAGGTACCACGATTTTGCACGCTCCGTAATCCGAATCAGCACTTTGAATTCGAATTTAATTTTTTTTGCTTTTCTTTTTTATTGCTTGATTTAGTTTAAGATTTTTGAATTTTTCCAAATATACACAGTTAAAATTATCCCCATTAGTTTTCTTAACAAATGTATATACAAATGTCTCTTTATTATTATAATTTATGGCTGCCGCAAAACATCTCCCTTGGTACGAGCCTCCCAGCGAAAAATTTATTCTTTTTCCTCCCACGAATTTATTCACAACAGAATTGAAGGATTCTACGACGTTATTGTCTACGTCATAAAGTAAACTGGAGGATAAATTGGCTACTCTATTCAAAGACTGAAAAAATATATCATATAGAGCACTGCTTTTGAAATGTTTGTAATCAATAGTATTTGAATTGTTACCATTGTTACCATCTTTACTACAAAAATAGCTAGCACAGTTACTATGTTCTCCAAATATGTGGGCAGGTCCATTGAGAATATCATTTTTTAAGTTTTCAATTTTTTGTTGAAAAGAAACATTTTCATTTTTGCGGTACTTTATGGCACTAACTACAGCTGTTCTAAATTTAAGAATATTCTGCCGTAAAAAATTTCGTATACACATACATATCTGATCGAGGAGTTTTTGAAATTTCTCGTATTTTCGTACAGAAATTTCGCAACACATGATTTCGACACTCAATTTTTTCAATAAAATATGTTGGTCCGTAAGGTTTTGCTGTTTGAATTTTTTTATATACACTACTATCCCCATCACCAATAATAGTTTTATATCGCAAATTATGCATTTCTATTGACATTCTAAACCCATCTAGAATAATAGCTGCTTCCATAGAAGTTGAAGAACTGCTCCAGTTTTGAAAACATTTATGAGACGGAACATTTTTTTTATCGTTATTTTTACAAAATTTGCACATTTTATTTTTTACTCCTACGTACAAAACTTTTTTAGTTCTGGTCCCAATTACGCACCCAACGCCCGAGAGAGCGTTATAATTAGACTTGTAACTTCGTTTTGACCAAGCTCCATCCACTGTTACAGTTATAAAAGGTATTCCGTCGCTATCAATTTCTCCTGCTTCAATTGCCAACTTACGTTCTTCCTTTCCTGCAGCTTGCATTTCTTTTAATGCTAACTCCTCTGTATTTTTTAGCACTTTTTTTTCTATGCGCGCATACGTTGCTGAAGACATTTGAGGAATGTCTAAAGCTGCGGAAAATTCTGTTAATTGTGAATGACCCGCCCCTATTGCAACAGTTCCACACACCGCTGCTTCATTTACTCCACATTTTTTATATTCATTTTCAGTACTGAATGTATCGGTTATTCCACACATGTTGCATTTATAAGTAAAAACACTTTTAAAACCAAAATGTTTTTCCGCTATTATTTCTACATTTTGAAAAGTACAGCCAAACATATCATGTCGTATTCCTTTTAGAACAGTAAACAGATGATTTATATCAACAATCCTACGTCCAGCAAGAGTAAAATTTGCAATATTGTTTAAATTTTCTGTTTCAATAAAAACCTCATCTGATATATCCGAATCAAAACTGTCGTCGCGTGCCGAATTTGTCTCAGTGAAAACAATTTGATTATCTACAATATTATCACGTTGAGACACTATTCGATTTTTTATCCGAATTTGTTTCATCAACTGTTTTCTACTTTTCCGTTTTGCAGCGGTTGTCAATCTTTTTTGGGAGTGAAGTCCCATTGTTAATTATATTTCAAAATTACAACAGTCACCAACACTAATATACGTATGCAATCTTTCGCATACGAATAGCTAATGAAAATAGTCCGAATATAATGCTAACGCACAGCAAAATTTTCCAAAATAGAAAAATCGCTCCGAAAATACAAGCACAATTGACAAGAACTAACAAAAGCACAGCAAATTCACTTATAATCACATGCAAAGCACAAGATGGTAAAAACCAATTGACCTTATGTTCAAGTATTCATCATATTTATAATTTTTTTTTTGACATTCCCACCCCTTATTTTTTAAGATAGGTGGGAGCAGAAAGTTGTTTATCATATGGTCATATCTTTATCGAATTATATACATTTTTCCAAGTAACCAGGTGATTAACTTTTAATGACTAAGAAGGATTAGAAAGCCAGGTAATGCGAGTTCTATACACTTGTATAATTATGAACAAATAAATATATTATTATTATTATTATTATATTATTATATTATTATTTCAATTAGGTATGTATGGGTAAAATTGTGTAGCTTTACTACCCTACTTATTTTATATTAAAACCTATTAAGTTACATTTGTTATAATAATACATCTATTCTTTATCTACGATTCAAAAAATTTTAGGCGGAAATACACAGATCATCTATCTGCTTAAAACAAGTCATAAATAAATCCCAAGTAGCTGATGTGTCAATAATCAAATTTGTTTGCTAATTTACATAATCCTTCGACCATCTCAGCAGGGCGTCTTGGTACCTGTCCGCTGTAGTGAGCTGTAATGTGGGTTGCATATTTCTGAAATGGTAATTTTTCGGGCACTAAAGTAGACCCTTAAGGTTATGAATAATACAACAGTGCAAATAAATATTAAAAGTTACTTAAAATTAGACACATAAAAGGTAAGTTATATATATAAGTTTTTTAAAAGATTATGAATTAATGAATGATTATATATATTTAAATTGATGTTTAGAAATGTAGAAATTCATGTTTTATATTTTGATGCAAACAATGTTTGATATTGTGTTGGGATATAAATTTAATATTGACTTTTAATGATGTTTTAGGTGTTATGGTATATAACTGGGAAGGAACCTGGTTTTTTCCTGTGTCTAGGCTCTGGTAAATGTTCTGGGCTCGCAATTGTAGGAATAGATCAGAGTTCGGCTGCTCCTATTGAAGTCCCTGCGTCGGTAGCGGTCAAGTGCTGGAGTTATCGGTACGATGTAGTTCCAATTCCGAAAAGATGCTTCGTTCGATATTTATTATATTCGACGTGATGATGGTCCAATTATTCTCTCAAAAGTTCGGCCTGATTTCAAGGTATTGAATGTATACTGATTTCGTAGGATATACTTGATTTTTAAATAGTAATTTTAATTAAACTTATTGTGATAGAGAAAATGCGGCCATTCGTTGTAAAATTTTAGTATCAGACGCTTTCTTCGGCTTTTGTTTCCCATAGCCTGTATTAAATATCGGCAAAAGCCTCTAAGTTTATGCTTTATTTGCATCTAATATAATATGAATTTTCATAATATTTAAATTTTAACATAATTGAAAAATTAATTAAATAATTTACTAAAGATTATAATGTGGTTTTCAATGTTAGATTAGTTTGAAAATGCACCGTAAAAATCGCATTTGCGGGGTTCAAGACAATTTTAAATTAGTGGGCGTGGTTAACTCGCTTCGATATAAATCTTGATGTGGATAAATTAAATACCTGTAATTTTACGCATATGATTTGAATTTGAAATGGAAAAATATAAAAATAAAAAGTAAGTTTAAAAATCAAAATAAGTTAATTATCAATTTTAAAGTTATCGTCGTATTAATTTATATACATCTCGAAACTAATTTCACAAATTACGTCCACCAATTCAATATTTATACAGGGGTTTATTATATGTTGTAATCTGTATTTCTTATTGTAGTGCTGGAATAAATGTGCTGGTTGGACCACAACAATATATATATATATATATATATATATATATATATATATGTTTCCATTTTCGGATAACAAAATAGTTTCTTTAATACTGGCGTCCTTTTCGTCTTCATCGCATATACGTTAGATTTGGCTATTCCATACTTTTTAACCAAAACTCTAACACCCTCACCTTTACTCAAAATTCACCTTTTTGTTGTAAGTTCCAAAACATTCTTTTTCTGACATATTTGCTGTGTAAAACTTCAAACTTAAACGCACTTCGCACTATCTGGGGAAGCCCCTATAATATTAATATGATGAACGCAATTCACTATATCGTAGTTTATCGCTGTTCACTGTATCGCGACGCAATGATAAAATTTACGTGTTGACTCTATGGGGGTAATTCACTCGAAGCGGAGTTCACTAAATCGCGACTCTAATTTCTTTTTTTTTATATGTCATGTAAAATTTCACCAGAAAGCAGAAAATGACCTTGGATTTTCGCTACCACCCACACCTTGTTCGTGTTGTGCGTTATACTAAAACGTACAATGCCGGTTCTTACTTAAAAGAAAGGTATGAAACTTCTTACCACATTTAATACTTGCATTCTAAATACGTCTTTTGACAACTAAGTTGCAATCATCAGTAGGTAATAGTAATAATCACAGTGTTGAACATAGGGCACAGTAAAACTAATATAAAAAATCGCAAAATGTTATGTTCTTATTTCTTTATTTAACGTACGGCTTACATGGATTCAAATTTAAAGTTACATGTACAGGGAATTCCCAAATGCATTGGCTGTTTTAATATGGAAACATTTTTATTGGTTACACATTAAAAAATTACAAAGACATTTTAACCTATAACTCTGGAAAATTGAATGGCGCCGGTGGCCTTCTTCTTCTGCTACACATTCTTCTAGCTGTCGCACGAAATCATCCATCACTTGGCCTAGCATCTCCAGTGAAATCGCTTGAATTTCGTTTAAAATGTTTTGTTTAAAATTTTCGAGATTACGGGGTCTATTATTATACACACGACATTTTAGATAGCCCCACAGAAAAAAGTCTAGCGCTGTTAAGTCGGGCGACAGAGCTGGTCAGCTTATATCTCCTTGCGAGAAATTAAATGGCTGGTAAACATATCACGCAGCATATTAGTACTGATTCTAGCCGTCGATCTCGTTGCTCCATCCTACCGAAACCTGTAATTACCATCAAGTTGTTCATACCTAAGCCGGAAAAAATTATCTTCAAAAATATACGGGCCAATAATTCCTGTGACTGATAGCGCACACTATTACTTTCCCTGCGTGAAGTAGTCGTTCGTGAAGTTGACGTGGGTTTGTTGTTACCCAATATCAAAAATTTTGTATATTTACGAAGCCATTTCGATCAAAATGAGCCTCGTCGCTCATAAACAGATAACGTGCAATATTGGGTTCAGCAGCAAACAGATCTAAAAATTGTCTGCATAACTCAAGTCGATTTTGTTTATCTAATGGGCTTAGTTCTTGAACAAGTGCCAATTTATAGGGGTGGAATTTAATACACCTAAGTATTCTACGAACGCTATGAAAGCTTGAACCAAGGTCTATCGTGGCTTAAGTGGTAAAGCAACGGTCCGACAAACCGCAGACTTGGGTTCAAGTTCCAACGTAGACAATATTTTCAATTAAAAAAAATTATTAAATTAAAAAAAAATTCGTATAATTTGGTTTGTAATTTGTAGACAGCAATGTTTACATCCCCAATTACTTTGCAATTACATACTGATTTGTATTTGTAAATATTTGATATAAAAGCCGAAAAACTCCAAGAATTTATCAATTGATATATTTAATGAACGGCTAAGAAATTATCTAATCACTTATATATATAGTAAATTCAATCAGTTGGCGATTTAAGGTCTGGCTTTACTTTAAAGTATATATAATATAAGGATATAAAATATCCTCACACACTCAATACAGAAAAGATAACATCAAAAAAATTAAAACAATCTTAACTGATAATAATTATCCACCACAACTTATAGACCAAACTATTAAAAAAAGAGTACACCAAATATACAACACTGCAGACACCAATAAAAATTTGAACAATGACACAACATATATCACGATTCCATATGTTCCACAACTATCGGAAAAAATTAAATATACTTTAAACAAATATGATATAGCTACAACATATAAACTTAGTAATACTAATAAACATTTATTTTCTAAACTTAAACCTAAAATAGAAAAAAATCGAGAAACACATGTCATATATAAAATACCATGTCGCGATTGAGATAGTTACTACATAGGCCAAACGAAACAATATTTATACAAAAGAATACAAGCCCACAAATACTCTAAAACAGACAAAACTGCTTTATCTACACACAAACTACAACACGATCACCATTTCGATTTTGAAAACACACAGATAATTGATAAAGAACAACACACAATGAAAAGACAAATTAAAGAAGTGATTAGTATTAAACTGGAAAAAAATTCAATTAACAACAGAAATGATATAAAAAATTTAAGCAGTATATACTATAACTTAATTTTGTAACGATCTACAATTTACCATCATAATATATTTTATTTTTATTTATTTTTTTGTTATATACCTTATGTTATTTAAATATCAATTACATTTAAATGTCATATTGTTTTGCTTATCATGCTGACTGTTCCGTATTTTGATTCCTGTCTAGTTGTCCGAGCAGGTTTTCGTGGTTTTCCTTCTCGTTTTGGGCGAATGGCGACAACTTTGCATCTTAAGACGCTCCACGGGCGCATACGTAATAATAACTCATGTCTTGCTTTTCCCTGCTTTTCCTTGTTTTCTGTTTTGTGCTGATGTGGTCCTCTACTGGGTTGTAGCCTAGCATATGCGCTACCAAACTCTAGGGGGGTGTGCCCGATGGGCAGTCAGGTGCCATTCCGCCTTTCCAGCAGGAGTGAGGAACTAAGCTCCGCGGCGCAAATCACGGCGCCGCGCAATGCACACACCACTAGGACCGGTCCTGGGCGGCAACCTGGCTAGGCTGCCGTTAACAGCACACACACGTTCGACCTGTGTGCATTGCCCCCGCTTTTGCGGAAATCGTTAAGATGGCACATAGTGTGACCGTCGTCGACTGAGGTAGCCACTAAGAGTGTTCCCTCGGTTGGCGATGAGCAACCCCGTTCAGGGTGCGCTTCGCTGGTCTGCGCCTTGCCTCGTTGGGGCGGGGATCGGGCCGTCGAAGTACTGCACGGAAAAGTAAAGAAGTTGCCGGGAAAGGGTTGGCGGCGCTACGCAACGGCTGGTTATCCGATCTCTCTAAATTTGCGCGACCGGTCACTAAACACACGCACGAGCGCACCAACATACAAAACCCTACACTTACGCGCTCCTACAAATACAACGCTACACAAATACAAAACCACACACCCAGAGAGAGACGCAAGCTACCAGCAGCAATCAACACACAAATTCATACCCAGAAAGAGACACAAGCTGCTAGCAGCGAACAACACATATGTTCACATCTTGCTATCTATTTTTTGGAATACTAAGGCATGTTTTATTATTATTATTGGAATGTATCTTTGAATAATTTAAACCATAGCAACTCAATTATTTGATATTTATATTCTGTCATTTATATTTTTTATATCCTTGACAAAGGCATCATTGCCGAAACATGTGGGGTTCTTTTAAATATATATACTTTGAAGTAATAAACCAGACCTTTAATCGCCGACTTATTAAGTTTACCATATCATACCAAGGTCACGAAAATATTATATTTATATGTATACAGTGTGTATAAGCCAAATGGAATAAATTCATTATTTCGGTTACTGTACATATTTATAAAAAATCCCGAAACACGTCATATTTAATTTATTAATTAACATTCTTCAACGTGAAAATGCGATCCCTACCTTCAACCCCCTTCGAATGACAGATACAACCCCCATTTTTTTAAATGGGAAGTATAGGCTTGTGATATATCGTTGTAAAGGTCTCTTTATTCTCTATTCAAAAATGTTATAATTTTCATGTTTGTTGCAACAATTAAGATAGAATAAAATAAAATCATGTTGATATCGAAACTCGCTACAATATACTCAAAAAATAAAATTTAATGCAAAATGTAAAGAAAAATTTAAAACGCCAGAAAAAAATATGAATGTCAATGAAGTAGATGCTCATTTGCGTTTATAAAGATTTAATACATGCATCAAAGGCATCATTGCATTACTTACTTCCCGTTTAGGTCTTCATAATAAGAAAGTGAGTAAAAACCATACCAATGTGCTTTTTAGATGGTATCCATTAAAAATACTTTAAAAAGTTTCCGTGGCAACATTAGTTTGTTTAAAACGCCTTAGTAAATTGTTTTGTATTTAAAAGTTGTCATTTAAATTGACAGTTTGATAATTTTAGTTTGAATTTCGTAAAATACAATTCTGGGAAATGGTTAGATTAACGGAAATGCATAAAATAACAGTCATACAAATGATTGGTTACGGAGATAGAACCCGAACACAACAAGAAGTAACCCGCCTATTTCATGAGAAATTTCCTGATTTACCGCTTATAGCTCAAGGAACAATAAGTAAGATAGAGAAGCAGTTTCGAGAGTTTGGTCATGTAAGGCAGATAAAAAAACCAGCTGCCAATGCACTGAGTGATGAAATCAAAGTAGATGTGATGCTTGAGTTTATGGAAAACCCACATACATCGAGTAGACATGCATTCACTACATTAAATGTTAGCCATACATCGATAGTAAACATATTAAAAGAAAATAAAATGCATCCCTATAAAATGATATCTACTCAGGAGCTTATGGAAGACGATTTTGATAGAAGAACCTATTTTTGTGAGCGAATGATGGACATGCTGGATAACAATATTATCAATTTAGAAGACGTTATGTTTTCTGATGAGTGCACTTTTTCTCTTAGTGGTCATGCTAATCGGCAAAATTGCCGGTACTGGTCTACGGAAAATCCTCACTGGATGAGGGAAGAACACACACAATACCCTGTAAAAGTTAATGTTTGGGCAGGTATTGTTGGAAACCATATCATTGGTCCCTTTTTCATTGAGGGCAATTTGAATGGCGATCGTTATTTGGCACTACTTCAAAATGATGTCATTCCAACTTTGGCAAATTTATATCCTGATCCAGGAAACCCTCAAGTTCCAATGAATACGATATAGTTTCAGCAGGATGGAGTACCACCACATTACCAACGCAATGTCCGGCAGTACCTCGATGCAATATTTCCCAATCGGTGGATAGGAAGGCGAGGATCGATAGAATGGCCAGCGCGATCACCTGATCTGACCTTACTTGATTTTTTTATGGGGATATTTGAAGAGCATTGTGTACAAAACTAAACCTTTGGATTTAAATGACTTAAGAGAACGAATAACGCTTGCGATTAGGTCGATCACGCCGGATATGTTAAATAATGTTAGAAGACAGTTTTATTTAAGATTAGGATGTTGCCAAGACGTTCATGGTGAACATTTTGAACATCTACTTCATTGACATTCATATTTTTTTTTGGCGTTTTAAATTTTTTTTTACATTTTGCATTAAATTTATTTTTTGAGTATATTGTAGCGAATTTCGATAACATGATTTTATTTTATTCTATCTTAATTGTTGCAACAAACATGAAAATTATAACATTTTTGAATAGAGAGTAAAGAGACCTTTACAACGATATATCACAAGCCTATACTTTCCATTTAAAAAAATGGGGGTTTTACCTGTCATTCGAAGGGGTTGAAGGTAGGGATCGCATTTTCACGTTGAAGAATGTTAATTTATAAATTAAATATGACATGTTTCGGAATTTTTTATAAATATGTACAGTAACCGAAATAATGAATTTATTCCATTTGGCTTATACACACTGTATATATATATATATATGTATATATATATATATATATATATATATATACAGGAGTAATCTTGTCAGATTGTAGAATCAACTGCACAAATTTAGCGACAATTACATGTGAGATGAGATTTGAATAATTCTCATTTCTCACTCCAATTAAATTCTATATGTATATATATATATATATATATATATATATATATATGTATATATATAAATATAAATATATATATATATATATATAAATATACAGGCTGATTCATTTTCGGCCCTCACCGTGGGATCTCTCTTATTATTGGAGATAGAGTATAGGTTTAAATTTGGCAAAGTTGTTAAATTTTGTGTTTGTTATAAATCCGTAAAGAAAATATTCGTTATTTAAAAAAAAAACGCGAAAACCCCATTTTCTTCTTTTACCTGTAGCACCGACATTTGGCCTTGTAGAGAAAAAATAAAAACACATGCTTGTGGCCATTTCTAAACCTCTATCCAGTGGTGTATTCTAAATTTTTATACGGCGTTTCGTTTCTTTCTGGCCATCATCAACTATCTAATTTCTTATAGGCGCCATATTGGATTTAGAGATCCTCAGAAAGAGTTTTTCTTTCTGATTTCAACCATGTACCACATGCTGACTATAGTTATTGACATTAGGTTTTATTTGAAAGAATAAATTATAAGATTAAATAAGGTACCCTTTGGAATTTCAATCTGTCAAACATTTCATTTATTGTTCATTAATAATACAAAAATGTCATACACTAACGAAGAGAAACGAGATATGGTAAGTATTTTTTATTCTTCGAAACGAAATTCAACAGTAGCGAGTACAAGATAACAAAAACATTTATAAAAGTAACATAGAAAAGTAAACAATAAACAATTACAGTAAATGCTCAATTATCTGGCCATCTTCGGTAATGCACAATTGGGCACGCCTTTTAGCATTTTGTACTGCCCTTTGTATAGTTCTTCTAGGAACTGCATCGAAGGCATTCTGAAGTCTGTCTCGTAATTCTTCAATGTTTTGTGGCGCATCTACTTTATAAATATTATTTTTAACATATCCCCATAAAAAAAAATCTAGCGGACTTAAATCAGGTGATCTCGCAGGCCATTCAACAACTCCCCTATTTCCAATCCAACGGTTTGCAAACTCTTGATTTAAGAAATTTCTAACAACAGCTGCATTGTGTGCTGGTGCGCCATCTTGTTGCCACCATAAATATTGTAATTGATTTAATGGGATATTGTCGTCAAGACAGTCAGATACGTATGTACGTAAAATGTTTAAATATCTTTCTCCATTTAAATGTTCTTCATACATAATTGGTCCTAAGAGACGATTTGACAAAATACCCATCCAAACGTTTATTCCAAAACGATGTTGTGGTCTTCTAGCCCTGTTTTATCGGGGATTTTGTACTGCCCAATAGTGCTCCGTATTTCTGTTGAACATTCCAGAATTTGTAAATTTTGTTTCATTTGACCAGATGATTTTGCTTAAAAAATTTTCGTCATTTTCTATCCTTCCCATTAACCAATTACAATATTCTAGCCTTCTCAAATTATCTCCAGGCAGTAAAGAGTGACTAACATGGATCCTGTATGGTTTAAACCTACTTTTATGTAAAGTTCTCCAAACTCTTGACTGGCACAAATTTAATTCTGACGCTACTTCGCGTGTAGAAATTAATGGATTATTATTTATCTATAAAAAAACAAGATTAACATGAAATTTGAAAACATGCTTTTAATTTACCATTTGTAAAAATCTTGTCGATTTTCATTTAAATTCCTGTTGTCTTGACCATTACGCGGCTTAGTAAACGATCCATTCTCGACCAAATTTCTGTCGAGATCTAGAAAAATAGTACGATGAGGCTGTTGTCGTTCTGGATATAATTGCAGATATCTTGTACTCGCTACTGTTGAATTTCGGTTCGAAGAATAAAAAATACTTATCATATCTCGTTTCTCTTCGTTAGTGTATGACATTTCTGTATTATTAATAACAATAAATGAAATGTTTGACAGATTGAAATTCCATGGCTACCTTATTTAATCTTATAATTTATTCTTTCAAATAAAACCTAATGTCAAAAACTTTAGTCAGCATGTGGAACATGGTTGAAATCAGAAAAAAAAACTCTTTCTGTAGATGTCTAAATCCAATATGGCGCCTATAAGAAATTAGATAGTTGATGATGGCCAGAAAGAAACGAAACGTAGTATAAAAATTTAGAGTACACCACTGTATAGAGGTTTAGAATTGGCCATAAGGATGTGTTTTTATATTTTCTCTACAAGGCCAAATGTCGGTGCTACAGGTAAAAGAAGAAAATGGGGGTTTCGCGTTTTTTTTTAAATAACGAAGGTCATTTGTCACAGGTCTATTTCCTTTACGGATTTATAACAAACACAAAATTTAACAACTTTGCCAAATTTAAACCTATACTCTATCTCCAATAATAAGCGAGATCCCCATGGTGAGGGCCGAAAATGAATCAGCCTGTATATATATATATAGTAGATTTAATTAGTTGGCGATTTTGAAAACACACAGATAATTGATAAAGAACAACACACAATAAAAGGGGAAATTAAAGAAATGATTAGTATTAAACAGGAAAAAAATTCAATTAACAACAGAAGTGATATAAAAAATTTAAGCAGTATATACTACAACCTAATAATGTAAAGATCCGCAATTTACCATCATAATATATGTTGCTGTTATATAAATATATAATCTTATGTTTTATTTAAATATCTGTACATTTGCTTATCATGCTGACAGTTCCGTGTTTGGATCCCTGACTGGCTGTCCGAGTAGGTTTTCATGGTTTTCCTTCTCGTTTAAGGCGAATGTCGACAACTTAACATCTTAAGCCGCTCCACGGGCGCATACATAATAATAATTCATGCCTTGCCATTTCCGTTCTTGTTGTGTAACTATTTTTTGAATACTAAGGCATAATTTATTATTATTAAACTGGATGTATCTTTGAATAATTTTATCCATGACTACTACAAATGTATAATTATGACATTAATATACTGTCATTTATATTTTAAATTCTTTGGGGAAGGCATCACTTGGCGAAACATGTAAGATTGTTTGAATTATATACATTTTTAAGTAAAACCAGACCTTAAATCGCCAACTAATTAATCTACCATATCATACAAAGGTCAC
Source organism: Melolontha melolontha (assembly GCA_935421215.2). Taxonomy (NCBI): domain Eukaryota; kingdom Metazoa; phylum Arthropoda; class Insecta; order Coleoptera; family Scarabaeidae; genus Melolontha; species Melolontha melolontha. Next base: position 93,891,695 of record OW285235.1, read on the forward strand.
GAAATAATTATCTTTATATATATATATATATATATATATATATATATATATATATATATATATATAGTAAACCTAATCAGTAGGCGATTAAAGGTCTGTATATTACTTCAAAATATATGTATTTAAAAAACTCTACATGTTTCGGCTGTATACGAAGTAATATACAGACCTTTAATCGCCTACTGATTAGGTTTACCATATCATGCCAAGGTCACGAAGTTATTATATATATATATATATATATATATATATATATATATATATATATATATATATATATATATATAGACGATACTTTGATTTTCAAAGATCTATTTTGTATAAAACAAAAATATTTTTAATAATATAAAATACTAAAAATCGAGTGCGAAGAACACAATACAAGTTGATATATCTTTCTACAGAATCGTTGCTACACCCAAATATATGAACTTGCATTGTGTTCTTGGCACCTGATTTTTAATAATATTTTATATTATATTTTTTTATACAAAATTTAGAGAGGTCTTACGTTTAAAATTATTTTGTTATCTATTGTTGTAATCTAATATCGATATAACATAGTTTATTTAACATTGAAGGCTAATGATTGTACGTCCAGGAGAGTTAATTTTCATCTTATAAGAAAAGATACGTATACGAAGTTATTGTTTGTTATCATTAACATTATTATTAATTAATTAATAAACTACTACTACAACGAAACTAAAAAAAACAATTTAGCATAAAGTATTCAGTATAGAAACTTACACAATAATTAATTCTTCTACGTCAGTATCTAAGACGAATATCGATTAAATAATAAAGGAAGGCTTTGTTTTCGCAAAGTCACTTCCTCCTTAGAACACATCAGTTGCGTTAATAACTTAATAAGTGATGTTAGCGCAACATCTTTTGTTCGTACCTAGAAAGAGTCTATAATAAACATCCGTGTAACAGAGAGAACGTGACAGGTATATACAACTTGTGGAGTTAATGTAGTATTTTTGGCTTTAAGCCAAATAAATTTCTGGTAGGGCAACAGAGATTTTATAACCTCGATATGGGTTTTCAAATGCAAAAAAATGTGAAATTCGAATTTATAACATTGATTGCATGACGTTAAAAAATAATCTCCTGCCATTAATTCTATTAAGAAGCTACTAACTAAGTTTATTTTTATTTCTTAGCATGCTTCAAACGAAAAGCGGTTTTCGAATTTTTTTTAGCCGACCTTGTAAAACAATGTCATTGCCGTCGTTATATTTATTCTGTGACCTGAAGTAATAGATAGCCTGGAAAGAATGTATATAATAATATTTCTTTGGATAAAAATATCTACAAAGACCTGTTTTTTAACTAGCATATAAATAGGAGGATCTGCAGACCATAAAACACTCTTCTAAAATTTACTGCATGGAGCGAGCGAAATTCTTATAAGCGCATATATTTCTTAAACGTAATATAATTAGCACTTTGTGCAAATTTTTCATATTTATTTATTAGAATGAGGACGAAATATCAATAAAAGAATTTGCAAAAACTAATCAAATGCGTTTAATATTTGTTTGTTTAATATATGTTCGGCCTTCATTACTTAGAATTTGTTACACTTCATATATCAAGAATTTTTCTAATTATATTTGTCACAAATAAACCAAATTTAAAAATTCTTTAAATTCCTAAGACACTTTGTGGCATATTATTCATATTTTCAAGACAAAGCCTTTCATTTGTATCGCACTGGTCATAAACAACAGCGTTAAGAATTTTATACAATGTCCTCTTATTTAGGTATTAATTACGTAATAATTTTTAATAAGTAATTTAATTATTAGCTCGTGTAAAAGCTCCCGAAATCATATCACATGACGTATCATTAAAGTATTTTTTAAAGCGAATGTTTTAATGAAATTAAATTCATTGTGCAATACTTCAAATCCCACCCTCGTGCAATTTATTTTAGCTATATAATATTTACTAATTATCGTAATACTTTAGTTGCTTAAAAATTAGTTTACCTTATTCTGCAATTTGTTCGTTCGTTATTTTTGGATAACACTGTATATTATACTAGGTCTGCTATAATTATAACTACTCTTCGACTGTATAAAACCTAAAATTTAATTATATTTATTGTACTGCTTGATTACTAATAATTAACTTGGTTATATACATACTATTGTCAGTTAATTGTTCCTATTGTAACTTAAGCCTCTCTTTTAAATATCGTAAGGCAGTTGGTTTTATTTTCATTGACATTGCTTCTATAGGAACTTGGTATTTTATCAGAATTTTTGAAAATATAATTTCATTAAAAATGATTAGGCATTTAATTTTGTTAAAATACAATATGTTGGCCTACAGAGTCATCTATTATTTAATTATTGGTGAACTGTACCAAGGTTCGATAGATATACAGCGACCTTTTATTAGTAATTATTTATGGTTTTGTACGAGCTAATTAATGCTTAAGCGACTTCATAAGTGGAAGTTGACTACTAACCTTCCTTTATGATCGATTTCTTTCCTGAAATTAATTAAGTGTGGGATAATTGGAGTACTCTTTCGAATATGTTTTTCTCTATAATGACGTAGATCCAGCTTCATATAAAACTGGACATGGAGAGGGCGTCGCTCTCATTTTATTGTGCTCTTGTTATAAAGCCTAAGTAGTTGTTCCATGATGATAAAGAATCATCTTATCAGTTACAATGGTTAATACAGGGATACTGTTCGCAAATGCGGGTTTGTATTTCTAACTTGGGGTATAGAAAGTAACGAGATATATTATTATAGTTATTTTCTAGTGTAACTACACGGATAAATGAAGATGTAAATTCTTTATCATGCAAACATAGGCCATGTGGTAACTACGAACACGTTTTATACGAGGTGAGTGTTTTCGAAAATATATTTGGTAGATTTTATTGTTATTTCGAAGAGATTTGGTTCCATTAATTAGTTCGAGTATTTAATTATTCTTATTCTTGTTATTGTTTTGATTTGAGTTGTTTTATTTGATTTAACATCGATACTTGTACGTTACCTGAATTTATTCAATTTACTACGGCAGAGTCTGTGTTCTCTGTTGCGGCTAAAGGGATAACATGGTGACGCCCTTTTAGATATAATATCGTCCCCTCCACTCGCCTCTAAACTGAGCTGATATTGAGGTACATTGGGTAAGTTCATAAGTAAAGGTAGTACATTAGTATGCGCAAGACTAGTGCTCGTGGGGGTATATAGCAATTGTCATCACAACCCTTTAACTCGCGTCTTTAATTAACTCTAAATTCTTTAGACATCGCTATTTGCAATATGATTGGCTATCCCTAAACTAGATCATTGAAACGACCCTTTTTACAGCGGGTTTGCTGGTTAGCGTTTATTTATTTTTTTTTCGTATGCGTTCGCAACACTATTTAAAGCAGGTGTTAATTGATATACATATTATTTTAATCATGTTAATTTATTTTCAGTTTGTAAATACTTATTCGTCATTACCTGTACATATAGATTTCATTTAATTATTTTAATATATTTAAAAGCTTCATTTCCTTTACGTAAATAAAGTTTCGATCGGTATAGAAATACTTCTTTTCTCTTTTCAATTATTTATATTAGTTATTATTCATTTCTTGATTAATTATTAGAAAATAAAACACTTGGCTTAGTTTCACGACTTCTTTAATTAGATATACTAACAATTGTTTCGGCTATTAGGCCATTATCAAAGAGCTATCTAAAACTAAACTTACTCTACTTAAGGTTAACTTATATACCTGTGTTCATTATGGGTGGGAGAATGAGGGTAATTGATATTTAAAATTGCATCGATATAGGGGGTATTTATGAATTCTAATTGTGTGTTTGTGATAACTCGATTTTGTTTTTGGGCTTTTTTAATTTCAAAAATCTCTAATATATTTAACTTTTTACTTTTTACTACATTATGAATGAGGTTACAGCTCTTTATATCGGGTAAGTGGTTCTGGTCTATACAATGTTCTGCGAACCCTGTGTGTTTAACACTATATTTTATATCTCTAATATGTTCTGTTAACCGTTTATTAATACATCTGCCACTCTGTCCGATATAAATAGCTTCACAATTCTGGCATTTTATGGAATATACTCCTGATTTATCTAAGTTATCTATTTTATCTTTAGTATTATTAAACAATGTACCTAAATTTACTTTATTTATCCACACTATGTTAATGTTGAGTTTCTTTAGTAATTTGTTTATTTTCTGTGTTATGGGAGGGATATAGGTGATTACATGCCAACTAGGTTTCTTTAATTCTTTTATTTCTGGGTATAACAATTTTTGAAGTATTTTCTTTTCTTTATGTTTTATCAACTTATCGATGATATCTGGGTTGTAACCATTATTTTTTGCTATTATTTTAATTGTGTTCATTTCATTATTAAAGGCTTCCTTATTTAGTGGTATACTTATTGCTCTATGTATATAGCTATGGAAAGTTGACATTTTAATTTTTTGTGATTGATTTGCGTTAGCGTGTACTATATTATCCGCTAACGCAAATCAATCACAAAAAATTAAAATGTCAACTTTCCATAGCTATATACATAGAGCAATAAGTATACCACTAAATAAGGAAGCCTTTAATAATGAAATGAACACAATTAAAATAATAGCAAAAAATAATGGTTACAACCCAGATATCATCGATAAGTTGATAAAACATAAAGAAAAGAAAATACTTCAAAAATTGTTATACCCAGAAATAAAAGAATTAAAGAAACCTAGTTGGCATGTAATCACCTATATCCCTCCCATAACACAGAAAATAAACAAATTACTAAAGAAACTCAACATTAACATAGTGTGGATAAATAAAGTAAATTTAGGTACATTGTTGAATAATACTAAAGATAAAATAGATAACTTAGATAAATCAGGAGTATATTCCATAAAATGCCAGAATTGTGAAGCTATTTATATCGGACAGAGTGGCAGATGTATTAATAAACGGTTAACAGAACATATTAGAGATATAAAATATAGTGTTAAACACACAGGGTTCGCAGAACATTGTATAGACCAGAACCACTTACCCGATATAAAGAGCTGTAACCTCATTCATAATGTAGTAAAAAGTAAAAAGTTAAATATATTAGAGATTTTTGAAATTAAAAAAGCCCAAAAACAAAATCGAGTTATCACAAACACACAATTAGAATTCATAAATACCCCCTATATCGATGCAATTTTAAATATCAATTACCCTCATTCTCCCACCCATAATGAACACAGGTATATAAGTTAACCTTAAGTAGAGTAAGTTTAGTTTTAGATAGCTCTTTGATAATGGCCTAATAGCCGAAACAATTGTTAGTATATCTAATTAAAGAAGTCGTGAAACTAAGCCAAGTGTTTTATTTTCTAATAATTAATCAAGTTATTACAAGAATGTTTCACCAAGAAATATCTGCGAAGTCAACCAATGATATTCATTTCTGTTGTACCAGAAATTTTTTTATTATATTTATTTTGATTTTAGAGTTTCTTTTAATATTTTTTATATAAAAAAAATGAAGTTGGGTTTCATCATTATTTCTTCCATTTTTTTAATACATAAACATTATAGTTTTGTATATACATATAGCATTATACTATGGTCCCTCCAAAATGCTCGCATGAAGAACTGTTAGGCAGCTGGATTTGCTGGTTAGCGTTTCTTTGCATCGAATCGCAGAGTTTATTAAAGAGGAATTCCCTAATGTCAACGAATTAATTAGTACCACTAAAAAGGTCTTTCTAAAAACACCAACATGAATTTCCTTGCATAAAGAAAAATATCCGTATCTTCCAATTCCTCTTTCTCCAGTTGTGACTAGGTGGGGAATATGGTTAGAAGCATGTTCGTTTTACTATCATAATCTGGAAAATGCTGCAAGTGTAGTGGACAATTTAGAGGAGGATGCGCAAAGCCTTATCAAATGTAAAACTGTATTACAGGATTCTTCCTTAAACAATAATTTAAATTTTATCAATGAGCATTTTCGCAACTTACCTAAACAAATTGAATATTTTGAAACGCAAGCGATAAAACTAGAAGATGGAATTAAAACTTTAAACAATATTCTAAATAACTTTAAAACTATTTCTGGAGAGTTTGGTGTTCGCTTAAATAATAAGATTGATGCAATATTCGCTCGTAGCCCTGATTTTAATTTTCTGAAAGACTTTTGTAGTAATGTTCAAAATATGGAAATCGATAGATATATTAAATTTAAGGATTATTATTTCTATGCGCCACTCACTAGCTCTGATGTTGAGCAAAGTTTTTCTATATTTAAAGACATACTGTCTAATAAAGGAACGCACTTCACAGAACAAAATTTAGAATATATTGTAATAATTAATGTGAATAAAAAATGTTTGCTATGGTTTGACTCAGCATTCACTTTAACTATAGGTGATGTAATTTATTTCAAGTATATATTTTTTAATATTTTGAATTTTTTCTCTGTATAAAGTAAATGCATTTTGTATATATATATATATATATATATATATATATATATATATATATATATATCTGGAATTAATTTCAATTCGAGTTAATTTAAATTCATTTAACTTCAGTGTTTTATTTATTTTCGTAAAAATAAATTTCCGTATATACATTTCATTGCCTTTATTACGACTCTGGCGAAATATATTTCACATCTCCGTCCGTTTCCATTAAAAGAGGTACAAACAGACAACTTTTATCAATACTATAACTACATGTTAAGTTTATCGATCGTACATTGTCGACACCGATGAATCACACCCGATACGGGATAGCGCCGTTTCCGCAGTCTAATTATTACTTTCAATTATAATTTTCATTATTGTTAAGAGACTACAGCTAGTCCGGAACAAAATACGAATCGAGCAACGTCTACGTGACAATTTGGCGCCCAAACGTGTGGCAAAAACACCACCAACTAGGGTTGAGTTAACAAATTAAAAGCAAGCTCAGCTTGATAAGCTTGGTAAAAATAATTGTTAATGTATTTTTTCAGCACTTCCTCTACACCAACTATGTATCGCGAAAGTAGAAGTATTTTAGGTTGGCAACATTGAAAACCGAATCTCGTTTGAATAAACTTACCTGAACTTTATATTTTCTATAAAATTAGATTTAATAGATTTTCTATAAAATGGGGTGTTGAGCTATTTCACGTCCGTAGCAGTACTACACGTGCACCGTAACAGTAACACTAAAATAACTAACACAAAAGTCAGCCGGTTAATCCGGAATTACCTGGATCTCCTGGCTGTAAGCACATCATCGAAACTGCTTGTATTGAAACCAAACCAAAAGATATCTTGTAAAGCATTGTTAACCTTAAACAGAATCAGATCAAACAGTGGAAGGGTACGAGGACAGCTTCCGTAGGTGATGCAAAGTTGCTGACCCGGATTGTGACTGCGCGTCAAACCATACACCATATAGTTGAGGATTATCCCCTGAGGCGATTTAGAAGAGAGTTTAAATGCGGCGGAAAGTGTAATAGATTATATTTAAATCCTTAGATGTTTGTTTGTAAATAATTTATTTATGTTGTTTGATCTAATATTCGATGAAAACCGAGCCAAAGAATTTTATAAACATTTCTGATCAATGTCAAGATGCTCCTAAAACCTTTACGTTTCCTCTACAAAAATTTCTGCTCAATCTAGGATTATTTTTCGTTACATCATGCAAATAACAACTTAAATCAACGGATCCATTCGAAAGAAATTTTTTCTAACTAGAAAAAGTTAGACAAGTATAAACTGTCTTGCAAATTCTAACTTCATAGTTTCATAACTTGATTTCAACTTGACTTGTGTGTATACTTCCTATAAACTGCGTTAGTAATCAGGTAAAAGCTGTTTAACGAGAAACTGTTGTACACAACAGTTTCTCGTTAAAAGTTTAATTCCGACTCTATTTACTCTAGAAGGCTTGAAGACTTCTATGATTAGTTCTAGCTTTTATTACAGTTTGATTGCCTTGCCTTTGGCAAAGTTTTTGAACAATTTAATTGCTTAATGCATTAATTAAACTGAATGCCTTGAGGTAAAGTGATTTTCTATTTTCTGCATTCGAGAGAATATTAAAAGAAAATAAAGTTAAAATAAATTAAAAATAAAATATTAAAGACGTCAGTGTCGTCTATGTCGATTACAAGATAAAAATAGGAATTAACAGACTTCTCCATACGATTAGAGAAGGAATCAAAATACTATGGTGTGGATATAAATAAAAATGAAACAAAGTATATGCAAATGACAAAGGAAGAAGTGGAGGTAGAGTGATAATAGAGAATAATAATCAAACAGAATATAATTTAGAAAGAGCAAATAACACCATTTATCTTAGAATACTGTCAACTACTAGAGGAGAGAAATGTAAAGAAAACAACAGAAGTAAGAATGCGAGGTCCTTGATCCGATTATTAAATAAACAGAACACTTGACAAAAGTACAAAACTACGTATGTATGGTGCTATTATTCAACTTTTTATGTTATATAAGTGCGAGTTATGACTTTTAAATAAAACAACTAAAAAGTACTTATTTAATCCATAAGATAACATACTCGAATATTATTAATAAGTCCAAAATTAAATTAATAATTAATATTCTTTGCTAAAATGTTTTAAATAATAGTATCTCATGAGAAAATGCTTAAAAAGAGATTATGAATCTTAAATGTCATGTTATAAATGAAAGAAGAAATGCTGAAGACGTTCACTTCAAAATTATACTGTATAAAATCAATGCATCTATATACAGATTTTAAAAATAATGAGTATTTACTATTAAGTATATCCAGTGCATAATTGCTGAAATTACGCAGAGAACACATAATATCTAGGAGATTACATAAATCATTAGCATTTAACATTACATTTAAGAAAGTAATAACCGAATGCCTAGATTATACGAGGGTATATCAAATTATAACGAGACTAGTGCTATGACTATTTCACAACTAGAATTTTATAACACAAAAAATAGAACATGAAACCATGTACCTACTTTTCCTCAAGCAGGCTTTTATTTAACTTTTTACGTTTATTACAAATTAATTACTGAATTGTCAGTGTTTGTGGTACTCATCGAAAAAATGAGAGTATAGCAAAGATATGCAATAAAATTTTGTGTTCGGTTGGGTAAAACTCCAACTAAAACTTTTGAAAAATGATTGAAAGTGCATATCCAGTTGATAGTCTATCACGATGTGAGTGTTTGAATGGCATAAGAAATTCAAATTGCAGAAATTAACAACTTGATCCAAAATGATCGTCGGCTTAGCATATATCGAATTTTTGACATTGTTAATGTGTCTTATGGTTCCACTCAAAAAATTATTCATGAAGATTTAGGGTACCGAAAGGTCGCGGCAAAAGGGATTCCAAAAGTGATGATCGATGAACAAAAAGCCAATCGAGTGACAATTTGTCGGCAGTGGAAAAGGCAACTGCAACATAATCTACAGTTTTTAAACAATGTGGTTGTATGTGTCGAGAGTTGGTTTTACCATTACGACCCTGAATTAAAGTCTCAAAGTATGCAATAGAAGCACAAAGTCAGTCCAAAATCGTAGAAAGCGAAAGCTGTGAAAAGCGCCAATAAGTGATGCACTTAATTTTTTTCTTATAAATGAGGCGTTATTTATGATCACGTTGCATCTAGAGAACATACAGTAACTAGGAAATACTATTCTATTGTCCTTCGAGGAACCCTAAAGGCAAAATTAAATAAAAAACGGTAGCTTTATCAAGACATCCGCTGGATCCTGCATCATAGATCCCGGCCCACAGATCTGCGGTTTGTCAATGAACACTTGAAGAATTGGGTGTGGAAATTATGATTCACCCTCCCTACTCACCTGACCTTGTGCTATGTTACTTCCATTTGTTTCCTGAATTTAATAAAGAATTAAGAGGTCGAAAACTTTAGTCGAATTTACAGCTCGACAACGCGGTGATGGCTGTACTAAATAGACTCTCGAAATATGGTTTCGCAGATGTTAATGACAAGTGGACAAAACGATAGGATAAGTGTATCGCATTGTACAGAATGGAGAGTACTTTGAAGGATAGTTGTTGAAGTTTTCTAAATAAACGTTTCATTTTTGTACTACAGCGCGAATCTCGTTATTTTTTAATATTTTGTCGTATAATCTACTGATGTAAAAATTATGTTAAATAAAATAAAAATATTATTAAAAATCGAGTGTGGAGAACACAATACTAATTTATGTTTGTGTGAAAATATCTTTCCAGACAGGCGGACAAGTGTTTCATTTTGCTATAGAATCATCAGTATATGATGCTAACACGCTTACTATATTTCAAAAGTCATCAAGACACAGCTTAGAACATTCAACACCGCTCATTGACTAATGCCAACATTACGATTGCCGAAAGAACCATAGCTGTCTTCATGACAAGGCTTGCCTCATGCCTTATCATGAAGCAGCGATGGTTGCTTTGCGGCGCTGAATATTCTTCTAGGCTGTACTAGTCCAGCGTCCAGCTTTTCAGAAGAAAAATGGGATCAATTGGGATTTTGAGTTGCATCTCGTCATAAACTCCAATTTTCCTCGCACAAAAGAAGTTTCGGTCAGATGAAGAACTAATATTGAAACAATCAACAAGTACTTTGAAAACGTCGTTACAAAAACGGTACAATAGCATATCCCATTGTGTTATTATATCCCATTTCGCATTTTCCTTATCTCGATTCTCGCTTCCCATCAAATCATCCTCGTAAACACGAAGCCTCAATACATGCTCCAGTACACGGGATATAAATGCCCTTTTACCTAATGATAAAATAGAAAACGTATTCAATAAATGCACAATACATTGAAAATAGAATGTCGAACTTTTTAAACAAGTTCTAAGGATCTACGAGGGTAGTATGAAATGTTTTGAGCCCAACATATTTTTCCGGTCAAGTGTAGTTTTATTTTCCAACATAGTCTCCTTTTAAATCTATACAGTTTTTCCAGCGATGCTGTAACTTTTTTAACCCTTCCAAATATTAGTTGGCGTCTTGCTCAACAACATAGTGTTTGCGATAATCTCCTCATTCGACGAAAATCGCTGTTCCCTAAGCGAAACCTTAAGCCTAGGAAACAGGAAAAAGTCGATGAGGGCCAGATGTGGTGAATACGGTGGGTGATCAATCAATTTAAAGTGCAATTCGTGAATTTTGGCCGTGGCGACCACCAATGTATGAGCAAATGCGTTGTGTTGATAGAACAACACTTTTTTTTACAATTTCTGCCTTTAGCTTATCAAGTAATGATATGTAATACACTCCCGTTATTATTTTATCTGTTTCAAAATAGTCGGCGAATATAATTCCATGATTATCCCAACCATCACCCTCCCGACCGATGGAACCGTTTCACCTTTTTCGGAGCAGGTTCACTCTTGGTTGTCCACTTCTTTTTTACTTTCTTTCATCTCAAAAGTATAGTAATGGATTCAAGTTTTATCTACAGTTATGAATCGGTGCAAAAACCTGACTCGTTTCTCGAATGCGTTTTTGGGACAGAGTGAGCGAGCGCGGCACCCAGCAGGCAAATAGCTTTCGCATGTATAATTCTTCAGTCAATATAAGAAAAACGCATTCTTTCAATATGCGACGACCCTCTAACCATGATTGGACGATCGCCCAGTACCATCTGGTGAACATTTTCAAGTGGTCGCAGTTTTTCGACGGTACGAATGCTCATCATCTGCCAAGCTAGTATGACTACGTTTAAATTCAGCTGCTCAATGTTTTCACGGTGGCAAATGATGGGGCACAGTTCCAGTAAACAGCGTCCGACCCAGTTTTAATTTGCCCAGTCGTATTACCTTTCAAATACAAGAATTTAAGCAGGGGCATAATATTCTATTTTTTCTATTTTTGCAAAAAAACTGACATCGACTTGCAACAATTGTCATAGAACAACTAGGAATACAAAATGGTTGAAATTTTCACAGGCATCATTCAAAGCATATACGATTATAGTACCAGAATGATTTTGGCGAGTAACGCCATCTTCATGTCGATGCTCAAAACATGTCAAACCATCCTCGTATTATGTTGCATAATATTGCGTATAACAATAACAGCTTCAAAACTTGACAATTTAAATTATTAAATTCTTCAGTATTCACCAAATTCACCAGGCTTTTCTCTTTTCTTTAACAGATTTTCGTTTGTTAAATGTCAAGATGTTTTCTTAAGGGAAAAAGTATTTCTTAATGGAGAATCGGTGTTAAGGTGCCGGTGAAATTCATCGCCCCAGAGATTCAAACTTTTCAATAGTATTTATACCCTTGTTAGACGTCGACGGTAGTGTGTCCAAGTAAATGAAAATTATTTTGATTAACAAAGTAGTACCTAACTAAACAATTTTGAATTTCACTCATTAAATCAAAAAAACAAGCGCTTTCACAAGAACATTTTGTTTCTCGTGCCTATAATAAAGCCTAATTAATAAAGTTCGGATTTTTGTGCACAAGAAATGCTTTAAATATGCGCATAAATATATGTCAAATATTTTAAGATTTATGCATTTTTATGCACTTTATTTTTTATGTATTTCACTTACTGGAAATCCAGAAAAGACTAGTAAAGCAACAAAAAGTAAGCTAAATTACCTTTATATATATTATATATATATTTATCTAAATTCTATTATATATATCTATTATATATATACTTATCTAAACACTCATATAGCTATGGATTAATAATTAGCATTTTCAAACATTCAAATCTGACATCTGCTTTCAATAACTGATATCTAATTTCAAAATAGGCACCTGCTTTCGAATCTGACATTTGCTTTCATAACTGACACCTGCTTTCAAAACTGACATCTGCTTTCAATTACTGACATTTGCTTTCACTAACTGACATCTGCTATCAAAACTGACATGAGCTTTCAAAACTGACTTCTGCTTTCAACTTGACATCTACATTCAATAACTGACATCTGATTCATTAACACTGTTACTTTATAATGCATTTCTAAATAGCTTAAACCTAGGTCTATTGTGGGTGAGTGGTAAAACCGACAGTCCGGCAAGCTGTAGACTTGGGTTCGAGTCCCAACATAGACAATATTTTTCAATTAAAAATTTCGTATGATTTGCTTTGTAATTTGTAGAGAGCAATGTTTACATCCCCCCTTACTTTGCAATTACATACATACTATCTTGATATTTGTAAATATTTCATAAAAGCCGAAAAACTCCAATAATTTATCAATTGTTATATTTATATATATATATATATATATATATATATATATATATATATATATATATATATAAGTGTTTAGATAATTTCTTAGCCGTTTATTAAATATAACAATAGATAAATTATTGGAGTTTTTCGGCTTTTATATGAAATATTTACAAATATCAAGTTAGTATGTATGTAATTGCAAAGTAAGGGGGGATGTAAACATTGCTGACTACAAATTACAAAGCAAATCATACGAAATTGTTATATATATATATATATATATATATATATATATATATATATATAAGAAATAATTATTATTACATAATATATGAAAAGAACACTGCATAATGATAGGGTAAAATTAATAGCTATATACATATACTTCTATAGATTAATAATAATAATAAAGTTATTATATTATATGTACAGTTATTATTAATATCTTTTCACTTTCGCCATGAGATCTACTTAACTTATTATTATACCAATTAATAATTAAGTGCTTTTCTAGATTTCCGACCCTAAAATTTTCTCTTCAGTCGCTTAAAATATTTTTGTATGTTGAAAACGTTATTTCGACTTCAACTGAAGCGATAGGTGCATATTTTAATATCGCCAGATATTCGGGGTCTAATTCTAAATTATTATCTTTAACATTTGAATTTAATAATAATGATAAAATCTTTGATATTTCTCTTAACTTTTGAAAACCACCATTCTTTGTTGTAGCACTATAAAATTTATCTAGTATAACTTTACCAGTTCGACCTGGAACATTTTGCAATAAATTTTCACAATGTTCTACAATAGAAATTGACTCGAATAAAGATATTTGGTCAGTATCTAATTTTTTAATTAATCCACTTAAAAAACTATAATGGGCTTTAATATACGTCAACTGATCCAAAATTTCGCATTTTTCGAATAAACTTTTGGATTTTTTAATTGATTCTGCTGAATCTAATTAAATTTTTATTTTTTTTATATGATCATAGTTATTCGCGTGGAATATAGCTGCGTCTAATCATGTTCCCCATCGGGTAATTACCGATTCAGGAGATAGAGGTGCTTTCTTAAATATTTTTTTTACGTTTGAAATTAAATAATTAACTAAAGGAAACTGACCTCTGATTTCCTTGCAAACTTTATTTATTCCATGCGCTAGACAAGTCGCGTGGATTAAATTTTTTAAAAACATTTTTAAATTTACCGCTGCGTTAGTCGTATACGTTGCCGTATTTGTGACGAAAAGAATTTTGTCAGTCGGCAGAATATCTGAAGCAAAAAAAAGTCATCAAAAAGCGAATAATTTCTACGCTATTGGTTTTCTCTAACTCTTTCGTACTGATTAAACAAGATTTTGACAAAATATTTTGGTTTAAAGCACAAACTAATAAATTAGCAATATAGCGACCACGATTATTGGTCGCTTCATCAAAAATATGCGATTTTATGATGAAGATGTAAAAAATATTCACTTTATGTACACAAACTAAAAATATGAACTAAAGCTCAATTTTATGCAAAATATGTAATTTTTTATACCGTTAATCGAATTATTTCAATGTAAAATGGATAAATCCACAATATTGGAGTAATACGAGGGACACCTTTTATATTTTTACAATCGACCACTAGATGGTGCTTTTGACATATTGTCATGGATTTTTCGTTGGACAAGAAAGGAAAATGATTGAACGATAATAAAAAATTTATGTAGTGCATTTATTAAAATTTATCTATTTCAATTTTATGTTTATTTATTTCAGACGGGGATCGTTATAAATATATTTTATTTTATAAGTGATAAATGTTATTATGTTTGAAATTTTGATCCATCCTCGTATATTTAGGTCGATCAGAGGATTGAAGTTGCCGCTTTTCCGGATATTGTATTATTATTAAAATGTGTATTGTCTGTATATATTTTTGATTTTATAGTTGGTAGGGATATCCAGGCGGATGTTGAAAATTTCATTTTTGTTAGAGATATCTTGACGTTTGAAGTGATCGGATTATTAAAGGATAAAATAATCAATTTTATTATTTGTTTTATAAAATCGGGTTGTATTTTGTTTATGCATTTGTGTGAGGTGCATGTAAATCTTAATTCGATTTTTTTCGAGTGTGTTGGTTATTATAAAATGTTCTTATAAATAAGATATCTCTCACGTAGTTTTTATTAATGGTGCATAGATCTATGTAAGTTCGATAAAAATATTTTGTTTATATATTTGATATCACGATTATTATCATTATTATAATTTCATGTATTTCTTGTAATAATTTGTATATTTGAAGGTAGTATATGGGTATTAGAGAAAATTGTCATGTTTTTTGTAAGGGAAGTTTTTTCTTAAAAATAATATTCGAGAACGTTTTGAATTCAAGGTTGGAGTTTTCTTTATTGTGGGTTGACCTTGTTGTGTTATTTGTGCGCACGACTAAAATTCAATTTTCGCGGGTTTTGAAAACTTGGTTGTTTTTGACATTTTATTGTAGGGGTTAAAGTAGAGGTTAAACTTGACAAATTTCACTAGTATTTATTAGTTTTAATTTTGTTCGAGAGTCACAAGGGGTTTTTCTCTGTGTGTGAGTCATTATTCACAAAGAGTGTTTCCCCATTGCTACTGTTGATGATGCTTTAGCACCCTATACACTCGGTAGAGGGATTTTTTTTGATTTTTTTTTAATAAAAACTTCTAAATTAACAAATTAAGATCTTTCATTGACATTCATTGTTTTTATTTTCAAATTAAAAAACTTGGACCCATTCCGCAAGGAACGATTCATGAGATGGGAGTTCGTGGATTCTACTAGACTGAATAGCCGGCAATATAAGCTGTAGTGTGAATAAAAATTAATAAGCAATTTCAAAGCAAATTCCACTGCAATATGTAGTCACTATATTCTTAAAGTTTGACTTTTCTCAATGAGAAATCCGCGATAGCTTAGAAATTGAGCAAGTAGTTTGCTGCCAGTGACAGTTTTAAGACAGTGAGTTTGTAAAATAATGGAGATTACTCGTGAAGGTTTTCCTTGTATGACTTTTTACGATTATAATAAAAGGCCTAACTCCACAAGAATGCATTATATCACTTCGGTCAACTTTTGGTAATGAAGCACCATCAGAGAAGGCAGTATACAATTGGTTTGCAGAATTTCTTCATGGTCGTGCCTCAGTGAGTGATGATGAATCACGTAAAGGTCGAACATAAACTCTCGTGATTCCAAAAAACATCGATGCTGTGCGGAAAATGATAGAACACAATCGGCATGTGACTTACAATGAGGTAGAGGCATCTCTTGGCATATCGCAGACTGCAATTCATTCGATTTTACATTAACATTTATTTGTAAAAAACATATTTTCCATAACCTCATAACTTGACCGAAGCACAGAAAGCAGCTCGTGTCAATTGGTGTAAAGAGTTGCGCTAAAAATTCGACGTAGGAACCGCAAAATCCGTATGCAACATCGTCACAGGTGACGAAACATGAATATATGCGTATGAGTCGGAAACCAAGCAACAATCTACAGTGTGGGTGTTCCAAGGCGAACGGAAGTTGAACAAAAGAACAAAAGTTGTTCGTGCAAGGAGCACTTCCAAGAAAATGATCGCTTGTTTCTTCGGCTGTACAGAACACATCGCAACAATTCCTTTAGAGGATCGAAAAACTGTTAACGCTGAATAGTATATAGTAATTTGTTTGCCAAAAGTTATAGACGAAATCAGGGAGGCCAACCGAAATTTTCATCACGACAATGCGAGTTTCCATACAGCACGTCTAATAGTTGACTATTTGAAGGAGAAAAGTGTTTAAATAATGTCTCATTGTCCACATTCACCTGACTTGTCGCCGATTGATTTCTTTTTATTCCCAACTGTAAAACAAAAAATGCGTGGACAGCGATTTTCAACACCTCAAGAAGTAGTCGAAGCCTTTGAAAACCATAATTCTGAGATACAACCATCAGAGTAGAAAAAATGTTTTGAGAACTGGTTCGTACGCATGCAAAAGTGTATCAACCATAAAGGCGAATTTTTTAAAAAACAATAAAGTAGTTTCTTCTCAAAAATGTTGTTTTCTTCCCAGAAATTGTAAAAATATAAAAGGTGACCCTCGTATTCCTAATAATAAAAAATTTAATACAAAGGTAATTTTAATAATATAAAATATTATTAAAAATCTGGTGTGAAGAACACAAATACAGGTTCACTATTAATATTTTTTGTGAACGTGTCCGAACATATCCCTCCCCAGAGACGTAGATACGTATTTCGCCTTTCTACAGGCTCGTCGGTACGCCCCTGCTGGAGAAAGGATATTCTCAGACAAATTCACAAAAAAGAACCACATCACTAGAATTATCCAGATCGGGCGTAGAAGTAAATTCAGCGCTGCCTGTTGTCAGACAGCCGAAGTACCTCGCCCCGTCCACATAACCAATGTGAAGTAACGACGCCCTTCCAAAGGTTCACAATAAATATTAATAGTGAACCTGTATTTGTGTTCTTCACACCAGATTTTTAATCATGTTTAATATTATTAAAAATACCTTTGTATTATACAAAACTGGTGGGGTTTACCTACTCATGTATGTTTCAATTATTCTGAATAAAAAATATATATTCTTAGTTATGTAAGGGATGCTATATTTTTTATATTGGACGTAAAATCATTAGAAACTTCACAAGCATTTAAAATTCCCGGTGTCTATCACAGAGCAATGCACCACTTTTGTGCCTGGTACTGTAATCAGATTATATTTCATCAGATATTCATATTTTCGTAGGCACAGCGTAATAACTCAGATATACAGCGGCGATGCCGTCGATTATTCAATGATTTAAAGCCTCTCTTGAAAAGGCCCTGGATACCATAACAAATATCGCTCCGACAGTTTCTCTCTATAAAAGTGCTCTTTTGAAGTACTCTAAAAGAGCACTTTTATATTTTATATACTCGTAGGTTCGTGTACATTACTTAATATGCGATCTACATTTTAGATGAAAAGCATGCATTGATACCTTTTCCTCATGGTATTAAAAAAATTCTATACATTTTAGTCATTTAAGAAAATAAGGTATAAAATCAAGTAACTCTACAGTTTATATTCATCATTAGAGCAGACCAATATCCGTGCGCGCCATGTGCGCCTTGATTGTATTGCATCGGAACAAATAAAAAGCATTCACTATGTGTTTGTTACTTGCTTAGACTGCATGTAAGTGTAAGCATACGTAATAAAATGTCGCCGACACATAAATCGAGAAAACGACCGTTGTCAGACGAAGTGAATAAGTTTATTATGGATTTTCCGGACTTAGTATATGTTGGCTCGAAAATTAAATGTTTAGTGTGCAATAAATATCTAATGTGTTGGTCAAAAACACATTGTAAAGAACACGTAAGCAGTTCGAAGCACAACAATAACAAAATTAATCGACAACAGTTTATACATGAACTATGTGTAACTATGATTGTGTGTACATTGCCGTTTACCTTGTTACGTAATGATTCATTTATTTCATTTTGGAATAAATACGCGAAATCAAACATTACCGCGCACGACAACGTTACGAAGGAATTTACCGTCGGTGCGTAAACAGGTTGAAAAGTGTTTTTTTTTTAATCCTCTGTCGTGCACACAATCACTCATTTCATAAATTTTTCATTTTATTTATAGGTACATACTACGCTGCTATAATATGTACTATTCTTATTTTTCGTGTGTTTATGCATATTACTTTAATAGCAGAAAACCAAATGTATATTTAATTATTTCTGATAGAATAAATGTCTCTACTTCTATACTTATATCGGTAACAAGCTCATGTTGCGTCCCTATTCTATCGCATATTCTAATATATTACGAATTACACTCCCATACCGGCGCTCATGGCGCGCACGGAAATTGGTCTGCTCTATTCATCATTACTTAAACTAAATTCTTTATCTTCTCTTTATTTTTATAACTTTTCCCATTTACATCGAAAGGTTAATAAAAAATTAAAATAGAAATTCCTACACATTTGCTTTAATAAAGTACAAATGCATTAAAATTAAATTTAGAATTTTTATTATTACTTCTTTATAGATACGACCAGTTCTTATTAATGTTGTTCTAGTAATTTATGTAGGTCAATTTTTTTTTAAAGCAAATCTAAGAATTCTAATAACTTTGCTGTTTTGGCAGTATTACAGCCTTTATTTTATCTGAGTGACTACTTATGTCGTAATATATTTACTTGTAATACAATCGAAACTGAACAATAGCTGCTGGACGAACTTTAGATCATATTTTTAATTTATCATTGGCGTTTCATGAAAGAAAAAATCGGCAACTTTCCAACAAGATTGAGATGATAGGATGCGCAACGTTCATTGTACCCGTGCCAAAAAGACAAGATACGTTCATTTTACTTTTGTTATATATTAAAAGACACAATTTCAATTTTCATCCCACTTATACTGCATGACAAAGAATGCTTCTCAAAATGGAAATTAATATCTAGCATAGTCAATTTAATCGCATTAAAAATGATATATGTGCATGCATAGTTTATGATTTCGTCGTAGAATTTCTATACCATATGTGAAGGACATATTAACTATATACAATTTTAAATCAAGAAAGAAAAAAAATATAGAAATAGTAGCCATCAAATCGCAACATGAGTCAGAGCTAAAATTTATACCTGCACGTTTACAATCTTCTCTCAAGATCAAGTAAACATATCAAATATTCGATGTCATTATAATGTGTATATATTTTAAGATATGAACAGTTTATGTTTTGTATACTTTTTTAAACGAAATTGAACCACATAAATGAAAAAAAGTAATTATTTTTACTTTTTAACTTTTTGGATAATAACTTTTCAAATACATCTGTTACATATACAAAAAGGTTTTAAGTATATCAATACGTTATACCTATGCACGTATTACGCATTTGTTACAAATGAAACAGACATGCAATATACATATCTGTAACTGTACACATGGACAATACACCTCGTATTTTCAACATTTACTTCTGCTTAAGACACGTGTTTCTGCTATCTATAGGCGTCGTCAGTCAAGCTAGTGAAGCAATGTAATACAAATGATACAAATCTTTATGAATAGATCTGTATCTGTATATAACATTACGTTGAAATCGCCTAAAAGATAAAGCAAATTTCATCCTATAACGTGGCACTTATTTAAAAGTGACATCTGACGGACGAAAGAGACTTTGCCGAAAAAGGCGACCTTTCGCTTGACTAGTTATGCTAGTACAAAAGCGAATAAATACGTGTAGTCCATTAACACGAGCCAGATGGCGGTAAATATACAAAAAGGTTTTAAGTATATCAATACGTTATATGCACGTATTACGCATTTGTTACATGGAACAGACATGGAATATACATATCTGTAACTGTACACATCGACAATACACCTCGTATTTTCAACATTTACTTCTGCTTAAGACACGTGGCAGAAACAGGTGTCTTAAGCAGCATGTGTACAGTTACAGATATGTATATTGCATGTCTGTTTCATTTGTAACAAATGCGTAATACGTGCTTAACGTATTGATATACTTAAACCTTTTTTGTATGTTTACTGCCATCTGGCATCGTGTTAATGGACTTACACCTATATACGTATTTTCTTCCCTTCTGTGCCGGCATAGCCGGTGAAGGGAAGGGTTGCCTATTTCGGGCATAGTCTCGTTCGTGCGTCAGATGACACTATATCATATGGTGCTACCTGATAGGATAAAATTTGCTATACCTTATAGGCGATTTAAGCTTTCTTTAATTAATTCACTAGCTTAACTGATGACGCTTAATAGTAAATGGCAGAAACACATGTCTTAAGCAGAAGTAATTGCTGAAAATACGAGGTGTATTGTCCATGTGTACAGTTACAGATATGTATATTGCATGTCTGTTTCATTTGTAACAAATGCGTAATACGTGCATATAACGTATTGATATACTTAAAACCTTTTTGTATATTTACCGCCATCTGGCTCGTGTTAATGGACTACACGTATTTTTTCGCTTTTGTACTAGCATAGCTAGTCAAGCGAAAGGTCGCCTTTTTCGGCAAAGTCTCTTTCGTCCGTCAGATGTCACTTATTAAATAAGTGCCACCTTATAGGATGAAATTTGCTTTATCTTTTAGGCGATTTCAACGTAATGTTATATACAGATACAGATCTATTCATAAAGATTTGTATCATTTGTATTACATTGCTTCACTAGCTTGACTGACGACGCCTATAGATGGCAGAAACACGTGTCTTAAGCATAAGTAAATGTTGAAAATACGAGGTGTATTGTCCATGTGTACAGTTACAGATATGTATATTGCATGTCTGTTTCATTTGTAACAAATGCGTAATACGTGCTTAACGTATTGATATACTGAAACCTTTTTTGTATGTTTACTGCCATCTGGCATCGTGTTAATGGACTTACACCTATATACGTATTTTCTTCCCTTCTGTACCGGCATAGCCGGTGAAGGGAAGGGTTGCCTATTTCGGGCATAGTCTCGTTCGTCCGTCAGATGACACTATATCATATGGTGCTACCTGATAGGATAAAATTTGCTATTCCTTATAGGCGATTTAAGCTTTCTTTAATTAATTCACTAGCTTAACTGATGACGCTTACTAGTAAATGGCAGAAACACATGTCTTAAGCAGAAGTAATTGCTGAAAATACGAGGTGTATTGTCCATGTGTACAGTTACAGATATGTATATTGCATGTCTGTTTCATTTGTAACAAATGCGTAATACGTGCATATAACGTATTGATATACTTAAAACCTTTTTGTATATTTACCGCCATCTGGCTCGTGTTAATGGACTACACGTATTTTTTCGCTTTTGTACTAGCATGGCTAGTCAAGCGAAAGGTCGCCTTTTTCGGCAAAGTCTCTTTCGTCCGTCAGATGTCACTTATTAAATAAGTGCCACCTTATAGGATGAAATTTGCTTTATCTTTTAGGCGATTTCAACGTAATGTTATATACAGATACAGATCTATTCATATAGATTTGTATCATTTGTATTACATTGCTTCACTAGCTTGACTGACGACGCCTATAGATGACAGAAACACGTGTCTTAAGCATAAGTAAATGTTGAAAATACGAGGTGTATTGTCCATGTGTACAGTTACAGATATGTATATTGCATGTCTGTTTCATTTGTAGCAAATGCGTAATACGTGCATATAACGTATTGATATACTTAAAACCTTTTTGTATATTTACCGCCATCTGGCTCGTGTTATTGGACTACACGTATTTTTTCGCTTTTGTACTAGCATAGCTAGTCGAGCGAAAGGTCGCCTTTTTCGGTAAAGTCTCTTTCGTCCGTCAGATGTCACTTTTTAAATAAGTGCCACCTTCTAGGATGAAATTTGCTTTATCTTTTAGGCGATTTCAACGTAATGTTATATACAGATACAGATCTATTCATAAAGATTTGTATCATTTGTATTACACTGCTTCACTAGCTCGACTGACGACGCCTATAGATGGCAGAAACACGTGTCTTAAGCAGAAGTAAATGTTGAAAATACGAGGTGTATTGTCCATGTGTACAGTTACAGATATGTATATTGCATATCTGTTTCATTTGTTACATCTGTTACCTTTAATGACAAAAATATATATTTTTGTATTTGCTACCGCAAAATGTCATTAAGTAAAAAGATCAATGAAAACTTGTAAACCCCTCAAAATTTATTAAAAACTATTTAAAATAAAACAATAACTCCATCTGTTATCCATAATGCCAACTGTTGATTTAATAGTTGGATATAAAATAACGGGTGTTCAGAAAATTTCGAAGACAAGGAGGTTTTGAATAAAAAATCATATGTTCTGAATTAAATCTAACAAGTGTTCATTTGAAAAGTCAATCTAGTAGCATGTGATTTACTGAGAACATTTTGAAGTATCGTAAATTAAAATTTACTACTTAACCTACGAAGTCGTATATTTTTACAGTTTCATACATACAAATAAATAACAAATAATAGGTATTTATTGAAAACTATAACAAATGTTGAAAATGTTGTCCTTCAAGATCAATGCATTTTAAAATCCTCCATTCAAAATTTCTGATGATATTCTGCAACATTACTGGATTGTTATTAATTTCCATGCATTTCTGTTAGATTCTCTGTAGCATATCATTCAAATTCAATATAGGTGTTCGAAATATGTTATTTTTTAGATAAGGCCACAAAAAGAAGTCGCAAGGTGTTAAATCGCATGAACGTGCAGGCTAGGCAATTTCAGTATTTCGACTAATTATACGCTCATCAAAAAATTCTCTTAAATAATCCAAAGATTCTGCAGTACAATGACAAGGTGCTCCGTCTTGTTGGAAATATGCATTTTGTAGTTCATCATCATGCAACTGATTGACAAATGGTTGTAAAATTTCCGTACGGTACCTTTGAGCAGTTAACGTTCCCTGAAAAAATATTGGTCCAATGATTCGCTTTTGGCTTATCGCTGCCCAAACACCAATTTTCTCTGGATGTAGCGATTCTTCATTAATTAAATGTGGATTTTCACTACTCCAAATTCTTGTATTTTGTGAATTTAGGTATCCCGTTTTATAAAACCATGCTTCATCAGTAAAGATGACTCTTTGCGAAAGTTCTCCATTATTGTTCATATTTACAAACTAATTACAAAACTGTAGTCTACGTGAGAAATCAATTTCTAACAATTCTTGTACTGCTGTGACACGGCATGGATAAAGTTGCATATCTTTTTTTAATAACTTGTGAGTTGTACGAACAGAAAGGTTTATTTGTTGACTCAAATGTCGAACAGATGTTTGTGGTTCATTTTCCATTATTCCTTCAACACGATTGACAACTTGAGGTGTACGTTTCTGAACTGCTCCGCTGCCTGATTTTCTTAAAAGAAAAAAGTTTTAAAGTTCTATCCAAAGTATTCTTAAATTGTATATAATCTATTACAAAATGTGGAAACTCAACTTGAAATTCTACCATGCAATCTTGAACTGATTAAACCCATAAACCATCAATTTTATTACCACTTCGAAAATAAGCCTGGACTAAAAAAATTTTATGTTCTAAAGTGAAAGCCATTTTAAAACTGAGAAGCAATTTATTTAAACCAGAATCGACGCACGATTATTTTATGCTCTAACTGATATTTGTGATTGACATTATCAAATGTCATTTGGATTTACGTTTACGGATCAACAAGCACATACTAATATATTTGCGTCTTATTCAATCAAAATTTCAAGGTAATCTAGATTGACTTTTCAAATGAACACTTGTTATGATTTGTATTGAATATTAAATGTCATTTTGAAAATAATATTTACTAACGTACACAAAGAATACATGGTTGAACCTTATTTTTGAAAGAAGTTTAGAACAATTTCGAGATGAATTTTCCAACTTCGCTTTTGATTATAATATTTTTTAGTGTACACTGATAAGAAATGTTCCAGTTTTTCGATAAATCGGTAGTGTGGGACGACGAGGGATGGTGGACGACTAAAAGTCCGGACAGAAGAAGCGATTGGTAATATTAGACGAATAATGACTTATGCCGAAAATCTTCAGTACGAACTCTTGCTCAAGAAAAAGAGTTGGTTTTTGTCATATACTTTTAAAACAAAATTTACAGTTATTTGCATATCGTAAAACTTGCTTAGAGATATTTGACATTGACCATCCGCGACGATTATTTTTTTGCGAATGGTTTACAAATAATTTTAATGATGAGCGTTTAGACAAGACGTTCTTTTCGGACGAAGCATGGTTTTATGTTAGTAAATACGTTAACTTAGAAAACATGAGAATGTGGAGTGATGTAAAACCTAATAATTTTTATGTTGAAGCTCCTCTACATTCTCAGAAAGTCAATGTTTGGTGCGCAATAAGTAGAAGAAGGACTATAGGCTCAATTTTTTTAATGGTACCTTGACTGCAGAAAGATATTGACAGTAAATATCCTTGCCTTTCGCTAATCAGCTCCCTGATGATGAACTAGCTTTGGGTTACTTTCAACAAGATGGTGCTGGAGTTCACACAGCGGGTGAAACAATGAATATGTTACAAGTGTTTCGAAATCATTTAATTAGTTTGAATAGCGAACATGAATTTACTCCAAGATCTTGTGACCTTACACCGTATGACTCTTTTATGGATTCTTTAAATTAAATTTATCAAGCACCAGTGCAATATTATACAGATCTGCAAGATAGAATTATAAATAAAATTAATAATGAAATTTGTTAAAACGTCAATTCATCTATTTTTTACATTGTATATTTCATTATTTTGTGACTCGTTATTTAATTTATATTGTGTATATTTCATTAGCCGTTTTAAGGCGCTTATGAATATTCTGGGCAGTTAGGTCCGATTCCCAGTAACAGTTTACAGGTCATGCAAATTATAACAATAGCCCGGTAAATATAATTTCTTAAATAATATCATTTCTAAAAGCATAGAGCAAGCCTAATTGCATTTGCCAAGTAACCCTGCCATTTAGGTAATTAGTTTTATGACGGTCAAGACCAATTCATGAATTATTTTAAGTATAAACCTTCCCGAAGGGATTTAATGGTATACAACAAGGTTATCGTAAAAGGTATTAGATCAGGTTCCTGTAGATGAATTGTATGCCCGTCATTGTACACTGGTTTACCATACCTTAAATGTTGGGAAAGTTTATATTACTTTGCTATACGTCATGAATCTAAAATAACCTTTTGTAATTCCCACCACTTGTACAAGCAGTGGGGATGTGGGTGAGGTTTACTTCAGGACATCAGTCCAAAAGACATAACACTTTACCTTCGATAGCTTCTCCTAGTGAAGAGTTCCTATAGCTCTTACTAGCGAGTAATACAAAACTCAATACATCAACATAACAGTATAGCTTCGATAGTTTTCTCCTAGGGAAGAGTTCCTATAGCTCTTACTAGCAAGTAATACAAAACTTAATACATCAACATAACAGTTTAGCTTCGATAGCTCTCCTAGTGAAGAGTTCCTATAGCTCTTACTAGCGAGTAATACAAAACTTAAGACATCAACATAACACTTTACCTTCGATAGCTTCTCCTAGTGAAGAGTTCCTATAGCTCTTACTAGCGAGTAATACAAAACTTAGGACATCAACATAACAGTTTACATTCGATAGTTTTCTCCTAGGGAAGAGTTCCTATAGCTCTTACTAGCGAGTAATACAAAACTTAAGACATCAACATAACAGTTTAGCTTCGATAGTTTTCTCCTAGGGAAGAGTTCCTATAGCTCTTACTAGCGAGTAATACAAAACTTAATACATCAACATAACAGTTTACTTCGATAGCTCTCCTAGTGAAGAGTTCCTATAGCTCTTACTAGCGAGTAATACAAAACTTAAGACATCAACATAACAGTTTAGCTTCGATAGTTTTCTCCTAGGGAAGAGTTCCTATAGCTCTTACTAGCGAGTAATACAAAACTTAAGACATCAACATAACACTTTACCTTCGATAGCTTCTCCTAGTGAAGAGTTCCTATAGCTCTTACTAGCGAGTAATACAAAACTCAATACATCAACATAACAGTTTCGTATATAAGTCAATAAACAAAGTACTAGTGTACAACCAATCGTATTATAGTAAATGTATATATGTATAAATAAACAGATTATACCATATTGCATTTTATTATTTTACTTACTAACCAACGAGTGAACGAAAAAAGTGTATACGGTCTTACACCCGTGCACAAGTGTATTCTCCGATAACGACAGCTTGAAGAATACATCAAAGGTTCCTTCAAACTAGGAGGAGTCAACAAAATTAGAAATAGTCTCGTACTACAAAACGTATTTAGGAGGAGGTGCGTAAAATGCTTCGAAGAAGGTGGTGGGCAATTTCAACATCTTTTATAATTTATTATGGTCATTATTGTTGCTAATTTATACAACTACAATTTATGACATTTATATGAAGGGTATAATTTAAGGACTATACGAAAAATTAATATGTTTCGAGATTATTTTAAGCCATATTTTACAATAACTTAATATTAAACTAGTACGCTAACTAGCTAGATACTATTATTATTATAAGATGAATAAAACCTTTGCTTGTAAAATTATTCCCCTTAATTCAATATTTTCTTTTTACGTATTACCACGGATTAGGCGAACTTTATTACCAAATAATGAACAGCATATGAATTGGATTATGTAATTTCTTCCAAAGTAACGTATCGCATGGAGAGGTGTTACAGTTGAGCAAGAATTCTTTAAAATATCAAAACGCATAATTTTAAATTTGTAAATTAATTATTCTTACATTCTAAAACCATTACTTGACTAATTTCTGTTAATTAATATGGCATTTTAATTAACTATCTTTTGACATAAACTGACATTTATATTACAGATGAAACAAACAGAATGAAATAGACATGCAATATACACTGTAACTGTACACATGGACAATACACCTCGTATTTTCCAGCATTTACTTCTGCTTAAGACACGTGTTTCTGCCATCTACTATTAGGCGTCATCAGTTAAGCTAGTGAAGTAAGTAAAGCTTAAATCGCCTCATAAGGTATAGCAAATTTTGTCCTATCAGGTGGCACCATATAATATAGTGACATCTGACGGACGAAAGAGACTAAGTCACTAGATTATATGGTGCCACCTCCGCACCTTCGTACTTCTGAGTGCAAGGAACTAACGCAAATTCCAAATTTAAAAAATCAGTTCTACTTTCTTCAGGAACACTTTGGAAATTTGGCAAAACTAATCACTTATTTTGAAAATCAAAATCTCAAATTAAATGATGAATTAACCACATTAAATCTGGTTATTAATAATTTGAAAAGTATTCCAAGCGACTTCGGATGTTGGCCTTCGGCAAAAGTTAGACGCAGTTTTTAATAGAAATCCAAATTTAATAACATTGCGGCAATTGTGTATGGGGACAATGCCTCAACATCTAACTGCTAAATATGCTGAAATAAAATAATATTTCCAGTATGCAGCTATAACCAGCTGCGATGTAGAAAGGACGTTTTCTATCTACAAGGATGTATTTCATTCAAAGAGAACAAATTTTACAGAAGAGAACCTTGATAAAATATTACTGGTTAATATTAGTACCCCTTTACTCAACTTGACCTACAAAATGAACAAATAAAAATGTATTTCGTATTTTATAGATCACCACGCGTTTGTTTTCCAATTATATAAATAAAATTAAAAATACAAATTTTCAATAGTACGCCCGTGGGCGATAAGTCATGGGCCTCTTGTAACCGGTCCCTAATGATAACCTATAAAATTGTGTTATGTAAATGTATTCCGTCCCGTACACTATCTCAGACATGACTTCAAATTTTCAAGGACTACTTTGACTTCGAATTTTTCGGAACACCCGTTCTTTAATATGAAACAATAACTTATTATCCATAATGATAACTGTTGATTTAATAATTGGATATAAAATAGATAATGGTTGACCTGCTTAATTTTTTAATTAACAAAGATAAAGTCAAACGTTCAAATAAATATGATAATTTGTTGTTTTTCACTTCCAAAATTTACTTGCGAAACATTTATTGTTGTGGCCTATTTCTGAAGCGGCTTGCAAAATGAAAATGATAATTGGATATATTTCAAGTACTTGGCTTATGATCAATTTATCTAAGTGTATCTAGAAGAACAAATTGAATATACCTGAATATTTACTTTTCATAACACAGGTTTAAAATAATCGAATGGCCTTTAAATACGGATAATGTGGCTGCTGGTTATCTCACTGTTGTTACATTCAATATTTTGAAAATATGAATCCAATTGTTGAACAAAATCCCCATGCTTCTGTACTTAGCCTATGCCAGGCTAATGGTTCAGCTCCACGTAACAATTAGTCTGTTCTTTTAACAGCTAGATTTACACCAGCACAAATTTTAAATTGTCCATCAAATTCATTCACCTGATTTTTTAGAAAGAATCCAATTTTGTCAATGTCACAATCATATTCGTTAAACGACCAATTAGTTCAAAAATAATACCAAGTTTTTTGGCACTGAAGGCTAAATCAAGAATATTAAGTAAAGATAATTAATGGGATTGATTTGTCGATAATAAATCACAACATAGCACTTATCAAAATTAGACATGACCAGTAACCCATAAAATTAATATCTAATTGTAATTTAACACAATCTGCAAGATTAGATACACCGGTGTATATTTTGATATCATCGGTATAAGCAAGTGAAAAACAAGGTAAAGAACCCAAGAGATTATTGTAATAAATAAAGTAAAAAGTAATGGACCTGGGCTTAAGCCCTGAAGTATATTGGAAACTGAACAGAAATCAAAAGATTATCCAATTTAAAAAAATATTATTACTTCTATTGCTTAAATACGAAAACATGTATTTAACCAAAGAAAGGTCAAATTCATATAACTTCTTCGCTAAAATCCGATGATCAATAGAATGATGAACAGCGCTTTACACCAATTTGCCGACCACTCCTACAAGTAAATAATGTAAACCTCTATGACAGGTCCAACGAATAATATATAGACTAAACATGAAACACTCTGGTCGCAAAAAACGACACCCGTACATTACCGCGCCTGCAAGGCGTCCATATAAAAAAAACCACATGCATCAGCGTAACGCAGTCCGATTAACACACGTTGCAGAAGAAGATGCCAGTAAGAACATTGAAACGTCGAAAAATTAACGGCTCATTTCCGAACCCAAGAAACTCTGCAACGCAAAAGAAACTCCGAAAAACAGGATTTCCTCTGAGAATATTCGTAAATATGTGTATGTATATATGTACGATACCTAATAACTTGTTTATACATGACATGACGCCTTATTTCTATTTATAATATCATTAATTTTTGACACTTTGTGATGCATAAGATGCGTAACTAAAATATTGTAGGCTACTAAAATATAAAGTGGTAACTTTTTTTAAAAAAATTACAACAGAATCTAGAAATATGGAACACAGAGCTGGAAAACCACAGAATGAAAATAAACAGAAAAAAAACAAAAGTGATGACGATAGGAGATGCACCAAAAAGCATAAATATAGAAATAGACGGGGTAAAAATAGAGCAAGTGAAGACTTTCCAATATCTTGGAGTCCCAATAGACGAAAAGGACACACAAGAAGTAGAAATAAACCAGAGAATAGAGAAAACGTTAAAGCTCTATTATATGATGAACAAGAAATTCATAAACAATAAAGAAATTTCGCGAGACACAAAAATGAAAATATTTAAAGCGATATTTAGACCCATACTAACATTTGGCTGCGAATGCTGGGTTTTAAGCGAGAGGCAAAAAAGCAAGTTACAGGCTGTCGAGATGAAATACCTGAGAAGAGTCCGAGGAGTTACCAAACTAGATAAAATAAGAAGCATGAAAATACGAGAAGACCTGGAAATAGAATCAACACTCAAATTCATAGAAAAGAGACAGTTGGGTTGGTGGGGCCACTTGCAAAGAATGGAAGGCGTAAGACCAGCTAAAAGAGTGTGGGAGGCAAAAATACTGAAAAACAAAAGGAGGGGTAGGCCAAAAACGCAATGGGATGGAGTAATAGCGAATATACTGGAGACAAAGGAAAGAACATGGACAGAAGCAAAAAAAATGGCGGAAGAAAGAAAAGGATGGACAAAATTTGTAGACGCCTAGAATTAAAAATACAGTTTCGTCCCGACACCATTATATGGTAGAAGGGAATTTAGATTAATTAATTAATTAACTTTTTTTTAAGAATATATATACACATAAGTAGCTGAATGTATGTACTTATAGTATTAATCAAATATGACATTGCTGTTCGTACAAAGGTGTAATTATTACATATTTTTGAAGGTAGCTGGTATGTTAGCAGAAACAACGGGAAACCGGAAACAACTAATGGATTATAACGGATCATGCGATGTCAGGAAGTTACATTTAAATCGCGAATCCGTGTACCACTGAATATTATTTGAATAACCTCATTAATGCGATGTATTGTGTGACTAAGTTCTATCGATTGAGAAGCTAAATTAGAATGATTCCAAAAAATATTCTAACCTTCCATTTAATAGAGGTTTAATATACAATTCAAATCAAACAATAGAAATTATTTTATGTCTTAACTAACATATTTTTCTACTCCCATGTTTTAATTGATTTATAAGCAATTTACTACCTTACTCTAATGAGATTCGTTACGATACAGATATTTCATTACGATACAGATCACGACCTTGTCACCATATTATTCTACTATTACATCATTGCATACTAATACATCCACCAGCATACACACGTGATCCACACAGTAAATGTCGTATATCGCAAAAGAATAACATACTATCGAAATAACATTTAAATGTTTGGAAAATTACTTAAATTCCGTCATGTTGTTCCGTTGAGGATTATTTAAAAATCTGAAAGAGATAATGTTCGCTTCTTTAGATCTCCGCTGATCTAGGCTTGTCGCTGGAGAGTAGAAAAAGTAACAGCAATATTCGGTCAACATCAACTATTGCCAGGAGCATTTGACAAAATCTAAAGTTGGCCAATTCAGTCACCTACTCTATTGCATACCAGTTCGTTAGAATAACCATATTGAACATAAATGTAATTTGAAATAAATAAATTTTGAAAATAACGTGCAAATTTCTTTCGTTATTATAGCTGGTCGTAAAAAAGTGTACGTAATTTGCATTTAGTGGCTATTAAGACACTCGTATTCTTTACGACACTCGCTTTCAACTCGTGACGTAACTCCCATAGTCGTGTCTTAATAACCATATAAGTGTAAGTCCATTAACATGTAATTAACGTATTGATGTAGTCAAATTACTTTTGTATATTTGCTGCCATCTGGCATCGTGTTAATGGACTTACACCTATATACGTATTTTCTTCTCTTCTGTACCGGCATAGCTGGACGAGAGAAAATCGCTGTTTTCGGCGTAGTCTCTTTTATCCGTCAGATGTCACTAGATTATCTGGTGCCACTTGATGGCACAAAATTTGCTATACCTATGAGGCGATCCATCAAATTACTTCACTAACCAAACTCACGAAGTCTATTTGAAACAGAAACACGTACCTCTGGCTGAAGTAAATATTGGAAAATACGAGGTGTATATCCATGTGTACAGATACAAATGTGTGTAATGCATGTCTGTTTCATTTGTAAATATTGAAAGTTTATTCGAAAAAGTAATTACTATTCGCCCTGAAGCTAGATATTTAAGCATCTTCTAAAGCAAGCCGTCATTTAAAAGGACCACAATCGAATCCAGTGGATTTATATTAAAACTAACACCAGGCAACACTTTTATGGCAGAAATTCTATTAATAATCGACGGTAGTTTTGTTAAATAAATACGAGAGAATTTTTAGAGAAAATATTAAAAAAATATAATTTAATTGGTATAAATTATTTTTAATGTTTTTCATTTAACGCCTATACCCTTTCTCGTGCAGTCGAACCAATTCGAAAAACATTTGTTTCTACTCAGAAATGAATACCTCAGAAACGTGATGTGTAAATTCGTTATCCAAACATTCGAAGCTGACGTGTTAAGAGACGCCCTTCACGAATTTCTTTTTAGGACAAACGAGGACAAAAGGAAATGACAAGGTCATAAATCAAAATTATATTAGCAATAAGACATTAACTACACGCTCTTGCCCTTCAAATATTCAGTAGTTTGACCAGCTGTGTTAGAGATGAAATTTCCATATTACCCAATTATAAAAGATGATATAACAATTTTCGCTTATTTTACGAAATTCATCAACGACTTTCGGCACGAAATTGTTGCATACCAATTAGTATTAACAGTCATTTGATCCTCTAAAACAATAGTAGCTGGATGACCAGCAATTGAGAGAAATGCAGCAACAACATTTTCTTTGAATTCGATACCTTTTCTCTTCAGTAAAATTGTATAAAATCGAGCACAAAGCTTTTTCACAACCAACTGTTCGTGCAAAGTCTTATATATTTACATGATATCAATGTTTACGGAGGCCTAAATCAAGACACAAAAAACAGCTTAGGAGAACACTCGGCGCCGCTTATTGACTAATGCCAATATCACGAACGCCAAATCAACCATTGCCATCCCATTGACAAGTGTAAGTCAATGAACGGCGCTGAGTGTTCTTCCATGCTGTTTTTTTGTGACTTGGTTATATGCAGTAGGGAGTTTTTGTAATGAAATTTGTCTTTCCCAGCGCCATGCACTGATGAGTCTATAGCAAGACGAAACACGTCTCAGCATGTCTGGAAAGCAACTTGTATTGTATTCTCAACACCCGATTTTTAATAATAATTCTATTATTAAAAATGTTTGACTTACTTTGCTACTTATATAGACTGATCTCTGACACTGGATTATGTGAAACAGGCACCCACAAAATAATTATTATTTATTAATGCTTTGTTATCTTACTTGCATCAGACTCGACATTAAATCATCTATATGTAACATTAATATATTTTTGATTTGGATCATAGGGCATTTCTTTAATATTATTATTAGCTTTAGGATAATAAACACTGTATCGCATTTATATTGATAGAATATTTTTGCGTATCTATATATATATATATATATATATATATATATATATATATATATATATATATATATACATACATGTACATATATATATATACATAAATAAATTTTTGATAATATATCACGGTCGATCATTTCTTTTCAATTAATTATATGATGGGTTTCTATCAAGATATTAGTCAAACTTATGGTTATAGCACAACAAGATTAATGAAGAACTGGGCAACTTTAAACATTAAATTAGCAAAATTTCAAAATAGAAGGACCTTTTTAATAAGATGTCGAAAGTCGAACATTCTACCTAGACATGTTAGAGATGGTACTATAAGTATAGGGAAATTGCTTGCCACAAACAATATCAAGATAGCTCAAGAAATTTCTAACTTCCTTAACAGGTTGAAAACTAAATCCCTTTCCCTGGAAATCAAGATTACTTGTGATACTATTTCTAAAATTACAAATAATATTATGTCAATTCAGACAACCTTGAGAGGTATTCTTCCTTTATTTATTTTTGAAGAATATCGTAATAGACTAAAGTCAGCTTTTAAAAAACATTTTAATATAGTTAAGACTTTGCATTTAAAGAAATTTAATAATTTGGTTAATGATTTTTCTAGCAGTGTTTGTCTCTTTGTTGATAACAAAAAATGGTTTAAGAATGTGTCAGCTGTTGTCATTCCGACAGATATTTCTGACTTTCTGTCACTGGGGCCTAAGTTTGCGATTCCCGTTGTTGGGCAGGATGTTGATATTAAACGTTTCATTGCTGATGTTGAGGATGTATTAGATGCCGTACCTGAGACGTCAAGAAATTCAATAAGGTGTAAAATCGCTAACAATGTCACAAATTTCATACATAATTCACACATTCGAGTTCATTCACCTTTCAGAAACTTATTTAATAGAACTAAATCCTTCCTAAGATCCAATCCTAATTTATACATATTACAAGCTGATAAAGGTAATTGCACAGTAGCTATGGATAAGACAGAATATTTAACTAAAACAGAAAATTTACTTAAAGACAATTTTATTTATAAACCCCTACACAAAGATCCCACTGTTAGCATACAAAAATCATACAATGAACTGTTAAAAAGGATACATTCTAGTGGACAATTGTCAAGTGACTTAACTAAATCTTTGACAATTTACAACGCGACCCATCCGAAACTTTACTCACTACCGAAAATTCATAAACCTGACATTCCAGTTCGACCAATCATTTGTTCCATAAATTCTATAACATATAACCTTTCAAAATTTCTTAGCAAAATTTTAACGATCGCGTTTGATACAGACAATACATACAATATCAAAGACACGTTTTCATTTGTTAATCAGATACAAGGTCTCACACTTCCCAACAATTATGTGTTGATTTCGTTTGATGTTATATCGCTTTTTACGAATATACCTTTACAACTAATGACAGATGTCATAACTAGTAAGTGGCACATAATCGATCCACACACTGACTTATCTAAATCAAATTTTTTGTCGTTAATCTCTTTTATATTTAACAACACATATTTTTCGTTTAATGGGAAATTCTATAGTCAAATATTTGGAACTCCTATGGGTTCGCCCATCAGTCCAATTTTAGCGCAGATAGTTATGGATCAGTTGTTGGAGAGTGTGATAGCTAAGTTACCATTTTCATTACCGTTCTTGTACAAGTATGTTGATGACATTGTTTGCTCTGTTCCACAAGAAAAAATAGATCTAACATTAAAAATTTTTAATAGCTACAACAAACACTTACAATTTACTGTAGAAAAAGAAAATAACAATAGCGTGCCCTTCTTGGACGTTTTAGTAATTCGTGACGTTAATAATTGTATCATTTTGAATTGGTATAGAAAACCAACTTCATCTGATCGGTTCATTAATTATCACTCTCATCATCCTCTCAATCAGAAGTATAACACCATTATAGGTATGAGAAACCGAATATCACATATTTGTCATGAAACCTTTTTAAATGACAATCTTAAAGAACTTTTCAACATCTTCGTCAGCAATGGCTATCCTAAGCATATTCTTAATAAATTAATATTTAGCTCAAACTTTTTTGATGGCCCTTCTGAAGACATTCCTGCAGACAGTGTGATTTACAAAAAAATCCCATACATTGGCGGTCTTACTCATACAATTGTATCACATTTTAAACAATTTAATAACATTAAAATTGCTAAATACAACACCCATACCTTGAATAAGTTGTATAGTAAGATAAAAGACATAACACCTTTCTTTCTAAATAGTCACGTTGTCTACAGGATAGCATGTTCTGATTGTTGTGGCGTTTATATAGGTCAGACATCACAGTGGCTAAAACAGCGCATTACTCAACATAAAAGTGATGTCCGTATTGGTAAGAGATCTTGTGCATTGGTGGACCATGCACTTGATCGTGACCATACTTTCAATTTTGTTGACGTTAAAATCTTAGACGCTGAAACTAACCATAAAAAAAGAACCTTTTTAGAAATGGTCCACATCAACAGGGAGACAAATAACATAAATTATAGATCTGATACTAATGGTCTTAGTATAATTTATTTTAATATACTGGGTTTGACTGGTTAGTTGACGATCTTAAATCGTTTTGTTATTTGGTCCATATGCTGTTTTAATTTATATTGCATTATATTTTTTATTTTTCATGTTTTAACTTTTCATATATATGTTTTTTAAAAGTTCTTAAGGCTTGTTTCTATAGTTACTTTATTTTTAATATCTAATCATTTTTATATTTTTTGTACGTCAATTTTATTATTTTTTAACTCTACATTTTGTAAGTATTTTTACTACTGTTTTATACTCTTCTTTATTTTTTGTTATTTTTCTCATTAATCTTGTAGTTACCCCAGAAGAAGCGACAAAGTGTTGCGAAATATAGGGTAATTTAATAAAGGAGTTTTTTAATTGACCGCTTACCCGAATTTAAATAAATTTTTGATATACATATATATATATATATATATATATATAGTAAACCTAATTAGTAGGCGATTAAATGTATCTTTGAATAATTTAAACCATAGCAACTTAATTACTTGACATTTATATTCTGTCATTTATATTTTGTATACTCTTGATAAAGGCGTACCGCCGAAACATGTAGAGTTTTTTAAATACATATATTTTGAAGTACAGACCTTTAATCGCCTACAGATTAGGTTTACCATATCATACCAAGGTCACGAAGTTATTATATATATATATATATATATATATATATATATATAAATATATAACAATTGATAAATTATTGGAGTTTTTCGGCTTTTATATGAAATATTTACAAATATCAAATTAGAATGTATGTAATTGCAGAGTAAGTGGGGATGTAAACATTGCTGTCTACAAATTACAAAGCAAATCATACGAAATTTTTTTATTTGAAAAATATGGTCTACGATGGGACTATATATATATATATATATATATATATATATATATATATATATATACATATATATACATATATATATATATATATATATATATATATATATACTGGGATCTTCTTTAAACATTACACATAGGTTTATTGTACTGATTTTTCTTCTTTTAGCTTTACACATAGGGATAAATGTATGGTGACCTAGTAGGCAACCAGTTATACACCAGTGACGTATTTTTTTCCAATTGTCAAATATTTCTGATTTTTCATTCATACTTAAATCTTAAATTAAATACATTTTATTCAAATATACATAATTTATTTAAAACAGTTAATTACCCCAACAGGCGTATACCTTGTGCGAAGACAATTTTTAATATTTTTAACAAATTCAAAGACGATGGATAGTATGTCATTAAGGATGAAATATATCTAAGATAGCAAAATTAGTGTATCAAAAAGGTAGAAAATATAACAAAAAAACACGATAAAAACAAATAACACCTCGTGATATCTTACGAATAAGAGATTTTATAAAACGGAGAAATTTATCTTAAAAAAGCAGTAGTGGGAAATTCTTGTAGGTAATAAATATGTTACTATTTCTTTAATCATCGTAATAACTTTTGGACTGTACAATTATCTGACAGCATCCCTACTGGAACTAAAGATTGAGGAAGGGAAAACATTATGGAACAAACTTTTGGAATCTGTTAAAGCAAGGCTACTTTCATATGGAGGATCAGTTACAAGACTAACAACTGTTTTACACCCTTAATTGAAAAGAGAAGGTTTTCGTAGCACTGAAAATGCTACCGGGGCTACGTCTTTCTAGAACAAGAAATATTTAATATTATGAAGTAAATAGAACTTGAAAATAAAGAAGATATGCCTGTAATCGAAACAGACATTAGTCCACATCAAAAGTCACTTTCATTATTTGGATTTTTGCAAGAAAGAATAAGAGAAAGTAAAATCAATTACAGCTGTTGTAATGAACTAAAAGGCAATACTACGAAAGGCCAGATTCAAATCAGGACGTAGATCCTATTTTATTTTGGAAAAGTTTTTAAAAAATGGTAAAATGTACTTTTTGTTTGGATTCTCTTTTAGGTAACAGGAATGGAGCCTAAACCCTTAAAACAATACTTCTGTATTCCAGCTAGTTCAGCAGAAAGTGAGAGTATATAATACAGCTCGTTTAATAATAGAACAAAGGTGTGCAAGACTAAAACCGAAAAATGTTAATATGATAATGTTCCTAAATAAAAATTTTAGAACGATTAATAAGTTATCTACATAATTATTTTATTAAAATTACACCCACCCTTTTCCTATTAGCTAAAGAAATAATTCCATGGGTTTCATCTTACCATGCGTTCTAACTATTAAAGATATGCACGTTTAAGGATTCAAAGGGAAATTATTTGGATTGCTATACAGAATGTAAATGAAACTCCTTATTAAATCAATTCATTAGACTTCCACCCCATTTTCTTCAAAAGATATGTTGATGATATCATAACATGTATTACGACTAATAAAATAAACTATCCTTTAAATAAATTCAACAATTTTCACAACAAATTAAAATTCACTATTGAAGAAGAAATTAATAACAGTATTAATTTTCTTGATATTTCTTTAAGCTATGATAGACAGGGTACTATTTATACAAATTGGTACAATAAACCCACAGCTTCTTTTCGATATATGAATTACCACTCAAATGCTCCTACAGTATTCAATAAAATAATTTTAAATAATCTAACTGATATATCACATACTCAATACAGAAAAGATAACATCAAGAAAATTAAAACAATCTTAACAGATAATAATTATCCAATACAACTTATAGACCAAATAATTAAAAAAAGAATATGCAAAATATACAACACTGCAGAGACCAATAAAAATTTAAACAATGACACAACATATATCACGATTCCATATGTTCCACAATTATCAGAAAAAATTAAATACACTTTAAGAAAATATGATATAGCTACAACATATAAACTTAGTAATACTAATAAACATTTATTGAAAAACTTAAACCTAAAATAGAAAAAAACACATGTCATCTATAAAATACCATGTTGCGATTGCGATAGTTACTAAATAGGCCAAACTAAACAATATTTATACAAAAGAATACAAGCCCACAAATACTATAAAACAGACAAAACTGCTTTATCTACACACAAAATTTAAGCAGTATATACTATAACTTAATTATGTAACGATCTGCAATTTACCATCATAATATATGTTGCTGTTATATAATTATATATCTTAAGTTATTTAAATATCTATACATTTGCTTATAATGCTGACAGTTCCGTGTTTTGATTCCTGTCTGGCTGTCCGAGTTTTCGTGGTTTTCCTTCGCGTTGAAGGCGAATGCCGACAGCTTTACATCTTAAGACGATCCACGGGCGCATACATAATAATAACTCATGTCTTGCGTTTCCCTGTTTTTGTTGTTTATACAATGTGTCCGGGAAAATGTGGGAAATCTCTCGGATTCAGATAGAACATTAAAAAATAAGATGACAAGTTCCCATAATTTTTTTCCTAGCGGCGCTCCCTACGGAGATACGGCCTCCTAAAGGACGCCACTGGAAATCAATTTTTCTTGAATAACTTTTAAACTACTTATTATAATTTAATGAAAATTTAATATGATAAACAGTAGTAAGGACCTCTTAAAATACTGCCCTTAAATTTAAATTAGCTTGTTTAGTTTACCAGGGGCGGACTAGGTTGTACATTTTAATGCTTACATTTTTAACACCCTGTATGATAAGGAGTTAAAAAAAAAACAAATTTGGATACCTTGAACATTAAGCTAAAGAAAAGGTACTCTTGTTCATTGTCGATAAAATGAACCGTTTTCGAGGAAACAAAAATAAAAGAATTAATGTTTTATTTCTATTAAAAAGAACCATGTTTTTTATTTTTTTTGTCTGCAACAAAGTGTGATACAAAAGTCATTCCAGGAACAAAAAAGTTTTAGTTTAGGTTATTTAATACGACAAAATTACAAAGATTTTTAGAAATGCAGTTTTGTCCCAGAAAGGCACCTTAACAAAAATTATGTTTAGAAATGTACTTACTAAAGCTTGCAACGATTGAACCTAAATACGCTAATTAGAAATAATCAATTAAAAACTTCATAAGTGGGTTCAACACGGGCTCCGTGAACTCTGATACACTCGCGGGCACGACGAATAGAGGACTGCTGTACTCGCCACATCAACCCAGCATTGTTTCTTATCTCATCACAATGAAATGTGATTCTCTGTAAAAGTTCCTCCCTAGTATAAACCGGAGAGGAATACACCAAGGTTTTGAGATGACCTCACAGGTGAAAATATTGGCGTTAGGTAGGGAGAACGTGGAGGCCAGGCAATGGGACCTCCTCTGCCTATCCAACGGTTTGGATAGACGTTATTCAGGTGGTCGCGTACAGCAACGCTAAAATGAGGTGGGGCCCCATCATGCATAAAATACATGCTTTGGCGGGTTGCAAGTGGAAAATGCTCTATTGAATCCAGAAAAGCGTTCTGAAGGAACTGTAAATAAAGTTCACCATTCAATCGTGGCGGCAATACGCATGGTCCAATCAAAAAATTGCCAATTATTCCTGCCCAAACATTAATTGATTGGAACTGATGTTGATAATGTTGAACGACAGTGGCATGAGGGTTTTCATCAGCCCATACATGCGAGTTATGTAAATTTACAATACCATTTTTGGTAAACCTTGCTTCATCGGTAAAAAGAATAGTGCTAATGAAGTTTGGGTTTGTTCATTGCTGATCTAACAGCCAGTTTGCGAACTGGATTCTACGAGGAAAATCTTCAGGAAGTAGTAGATGCACTTTTTGCAGATGATAAGGGTATAACAACTGTTCTTTAAGTACTTCATGAATTGTCGTTTTTGACGTATTAAGCTGCGCGGCTAATCTTCGAGTGCTTATTGAAGGAGTATCACCTACAGTATCCAAAATATTTTCCTCCAATTGCACCGTACGTACTGTTCTTCTCACACCAGCATCATTACTTGTTTTCGCAAAACTTCCTAAAACATTAAAGAAAGTCAATAATGTTACCTTATTAACTGGAATCGCCCACCAGTCTCTCTTAGACGTTGGTCAAGTCG
This sequence comes from Melolontha melolontha, assembly GCA_935421215.2. NCBI lineage: Eukaryota > Metazoa > Arthropoda > Insecta > Coleoptera > Scarabaeidae > Melolontha > Melolontha melolontha. The sequence continues at coordinate 93,933,202 of OW285235.1, forward strand.
CTGAAATGTTTTCTGATTTGGAATATTGTGATTAGGATATCTTTCTTCATACAACCTTCTTGCTTCCAAAGCATTGCAAGATGCAAGACCGTACATAAGATGCATATCTGCATAGTCACTAAATGTGTATCCCATTATCAAATGAAATTTACCAAGATATTCAAAATTCAATAAATTAATATCGAAGTAAAGGATCAACGTGTTAACAATATGAAAGATTACAAGATTTAAAATTAAATTTATTAATTCGTGGGTACCATAGTAACGTTTATAAAAACAATGCGTTTTTTAGTACTGAAAACAGTTTTATTTCAGACTTTTGTATCACACTTTATTGCAGACAAAAAAAAATAAAAAACATGGTTCTTTTTAATAGAAATAAAACATTAATTCTTTAATTTTTTTTTCCTCGAAAACGGTTCATTTTATCGACAATGAACAAGAGTACCTTTTCTTTAGCTTAATGTTCAAGGTATCCAAATTTGCTTTTTTTAACTCCTTATTATACAGGGTGTTAAAAATGTAAGCATTAAAATGTACAACCTAGTCCGCCCCTGGTAAACTAAACAAGCTAATTTAAATTTAAGGGCAGTATTTTAAGAGGTCCTTACTACTGTTTATCATATTAAATTTTCATTAAATTATAATAAGTAGTTTAAAAGTTATTCAAGAAAAATTGATTTCCAGTGGCGTCCTTTAGGAGGCCGTATCTCCGTAGGGAGGGCCGCTAGGAAAAAAATTATGGGAACTTGTCATCTTATTTTTTAATGTTCTATCTGAATCCGAGAGATTTCCCACATTTTCCCGAACACATTGTATATTTTAGAATACTAAGGCATAATTTATTATTATTCAATTGGAATGTATCTTTGAATAATTTTATCCATAGCAACTACAAATGTATGACATGAATATACTGTCATTTATATTTTATATTCCTTGATATATATTACCATATACATATACCGTATGTGTAAAATATCATTAGTAGAGAACTGACATTCTTACCACATGACTCGGCGTAATTCAATGAAGTATTTGTTAGTCTTACCCGGCCATCCGGTCCGTTGCGATAACAATGGACAACACAGCTATTGTATTCGGAGGATATATTCCATTAAACGCAATCGGCAATTGGAAATGTTTATAAACTTCGCTGAGTACATCCCGGCGTAATACAATGAAGTATTTGTGTTTGACTTTCTCGGACACCTGATTTTCGCAGCTTTAACAATGGACAACGGCTATTGTATTCGGAGAACTTAATCATGTGGTAAGAATGTCCGTTCTCTAATCATTAGGCATAGAGAACCAACGTATGAATACATACAATGTATACGTACATGAGAAAGCTAGTCCAGTGCCAGCAAAGACCGCGACGACTGACGATTGTCTCCTATACCGATTGACTGGAAATTTTGCATTCAGTCTAACTGCGGCCGTTACAGTTTGAAAGCGTACAATAAAATTAATGTATAATGGCTCTTTATACACCCACTAAAAAGCTTCAGTTAGTAAAACGGTTTTATGCTGGCAAGTCTGCAATGGAGTGCATGCATGAATTTGTTTGCGCTGACTTTTGCAGATCGTTCTGTACCTTGCAGACAAACAATTTATAATATTATAAATAAATTTGGAACTTGTTTCTGTCTCAATAACTGTACGAAATGCAAACCAAGAGAGGTATCACCACAAAAAATTGAGGAAAGGATGTATTAATTCGTAGTATTGTGGAAATTGAAAAACACGAGATCTACTAGAAGTGCTGCCGAGGAATTGGGTACAAGTAACACAATTATTTCACGTATTTGGAAACGTAATGGTTTAAAATGTTTCAAATATTCGAAAACTCAAGAAATAACGCTAAGAAATAAGTAATTAAACTTCTAGTTTCAAAAATTCTTTTATTGTAAATACCACTACAATATTGTTTTGCCATACAATGGCTTCATCAGGCGGATCATCCACCTGATGAAGCCATTGTATGGCGAAACAATATTGTAGTGGTATTTACAATAAAAGAATTTTTGAAACTAGAAGTTTAATTACTTATTTCTTCGATTTTGAAAACACACAGATAATTGATAAAGAACAACACACAATGAAAAGGGAAATTAAAGAAAATTATTAATATTAAACAGGAAAAAAATTCAATTCACAATAGAAGTGATATAAAAAATTTAAGCAGTATATACCATAACCTAATTATGTAACGATCTGCTATTTACCATCATAATATAAGTTACTGTTATATAAATATTTATCTTATGTTATTTAAATATCTGTACATTTGCTTATCATGCTGACAGTTCCGTGACTAGATCCCTGACTGGCTATCCGAGTAGGTTTCCGTAGCTTTCTGTCTCGTTTAAGGCGAATGCCGACAGCTTAACATCTTAACCCGCTTCACGGGCGCATACATAATAATAACTCATGGCTTGCCATTCCCCGTTTTTATTATCTAACTATTTTTCGAATGTTAATGCATGATTTATTATTATTAAACTGGAATGTATCTTTGAATAATTTTATCCGTGACAACTACAAATGTATAAGTATGACATTAATATACTGTCATTTATATTTTAAATTTTTTGAAAAAGTTATCATATGTCTAAACATGTAAGATTTTATATATATATATATATATATATATATATATATATATATATATAAATATAATATTTTCGTGACCTTGGTATGGTATGGTAAATTCAATCAGTCGGCGATTAAAGGTCTGGTTTACTTCAAAGTATATATATATTTAAAACAACCCTACATGTTTCGGTAATGATGCCTTTATTAAGGATATAAAATATAAATGACAGTATACAAATGTCAAATAATTGAGTTGCTATGGTTTAAATTATTCAAAGATACATTCCAATTGAATAATAATAAATTATGCCTTAGTATTCCTTAGTTTTTGGAATACTAAGGCATAATTTACTATTATTCAATTGGAATGTATCTTTTAATAATTTAAACCAAAGCAACTCAATTATTTGACATTTGTATTCTGTCATTTATATTTTATATCCTTGATAAAGGCATCATTGCCGAAACATGTAGGGTTGTTTTAAATATATATACTTTGAAGTAAACCAGACCTTTAATCGCCGACTGATTGAATTTACTATATATATATATATATATATATATAATATATATATATATATATTTAATCAAAAGAAAATACAACATTAGCTAATTTAGTCTACTAATTATAAGATCAATACTTACAAAAGCGAAACTATTTTTTTTGTGAGAGATATAACATTTTTAAAAAAATAAAACATGTAGAGAAACAAGAAGTCCACGTAATACAAATAAAACTTTATATTAATTAAAAATTGTTACTTTAAAAGCTTATTGTTATTACATATTAAAACCATTTAAAAAAAATTATTATTTTTTCAACAAACACATCTAAAAAGAAACACACACGTAGTAAAGAACTACTTGTCTTGATGTAAATTACATTTTAACAATTCAAGTGTCGACAAGGTAATGTATTAAATTTTCGAAACCAATGTCATACTCGTATATGCAAAACCTATGATAAAAGTACAGTAGGTGAAAAACAAGCAATGTCAAGGTTAACGATATATATACAGATGTTCAAAAGTTGCGTGCTTAATTTCAATAATGTGCAGGCTACAAACAGGTTAAACAATTTTTTCATATGATTATAATTTTAATTTTGCAATTTCTTTTTAATTAAGTTTAACCTGTTTGTAGCCTGCACATTATTGAAATTAAGCACGCAACTTTTGAACATCTGTATATATATCGTTAACCTTGACATTGCTTGTTTTTCACCTACTGTACTTTTATCATAGGTTTTGCATATACGAGTATGACATTGGTTTCGAAAATTTAATACACTACCTTGTCGACACTTGAATTGTTAAAATGTAATTTACATCAAGACAAGTAGTTCTTTACTACGTGTGTGTTTCTTTTTAGATGTGTTTGTTGAAAAAATAATAATTTTTTTTAAATGGTTTTAATATGTAATAACAATAAGCTTTTAAAGTAACAATTTTTAATTAATATAAAGTTTTATTTGTATTACGTGGACTTCTTGTTTCTCTACATGTTTTGTTTTTTTAAAAATGTTATATCTCTCACAAAAAAAATAGTTTCGCTTTTGTAAGTATTGATCTTATAATTAGTAGACGAAATTAGCTAATGTTGTATTTTCTTTTGATTAAAGTGACCTCTGATGAAGCTCTAAATCTACAGAGCGAAATATAATGTATAAAATAAAGGACTCTAATTGACTAACTAAAGGTTTTTATTGCCGGATTCCCCAACAATTTTATTTTATATATATATATATATATATATATATATATATATATATATATATATATATATATATATAATCGTTTGATGTGTTAGTTTTAGTCTATTATACTGGATTCGTTTTAAATTATACGCACCATTTGCACGTGTAATAAGCGTTCCATTACGCTCAGATTAAAAATGTCATTAATATGTATATACAAAGCACATAGATGGTACATTTTCGCCCTGTGGCTTTAAGTAGATTACTCTCTATTGATTTTAGTTATCTACTCTTACAGATGGATGATATTATAGACAGAGAGGTTTTTTGTAATTATAGACTATGATTTTATGTTTTTAGCTGTCTGCTTTTATCCATCTAGTCCAGCTGTTACGCACATAAACATATGTTATAGCGTATGTGTCTCTCCATGACAACGCAAGAATTAGTTTTTCTTTTACGTTTTTTGAATATCTTAGCTATAAATTACATATATTTCTTCATTGAATATTTTTTTCTCAATTTTCTCTATATTTCCGTTTCTTTTGTATTAGTATTTGGATGACAAATATGATATTATATCACATAATTCTCCATATGTAAAGGTCACGTGGTTTCGGCGTTATTTATTTACATTTGACATTAACTAGGGTCATTCAAAAGTTTTTATGCAAGTGTATGCAAAATATTTGAACATTATTTAATTAATCATAATTAGTTTTTAAATTCTTAGTCTAACGCGATAAATAAATGTAGTGAATGCTGAAATGCTAAAATAGAATAAATTTGTAAATTAGAGTACAGCTAAATTCGATATTAAAAATAAGAAAACTAATTAAGATTTTACAATGCAGTTACATAAATTCTCATATAATCTATAGTGATGTCTTGCTGAATATTGTTATTTATTACCTGTATACTCTGCATAATTATTGTTTTAGGGTCAACTCTGCTCTACTACAATATATATATATATATATATATATATATATATATATAAATATATATACATATATATATATATATATATATATATATATATATATATAAATATATATACATATATATATATATATATATATATATATGTTACTCTTGATGTTCTCGCGGACGTATGATGAAGGTATAGTTTCTCGGGTTCTTGGCCGCGTGTGAGTTTTGTCCTGATAATGACTATTTACTCTACCTTTCAACGAGATCGCACTCGTCATCTTCAGGAGCTAGTCGGTCTGTCGCCGGTTAGAGCTGGATCCCCAGATCTAACCAGCGACAGACCGACTAGCTCCTGAAGATGACGAATGCGATCTCGTTGAAACGTAGAGTAAATAGTCCTTATCAGGACAAAACTCACGCGGCCAAGAACCCGAGAAACTACACCTTCATATATATATATATATATATATATATATATATATATATATATGTATATATATATATATATTCCTACCCAAGCTTTTTTATCGAAAATAATTTTGAATTTATTTGTAATAAAATGGGGAATCGCTATCGTTCCTAAGTCCCCTCGAATCACAAACTACTTTTTCCTTATATATTTTCACGAACACATGGCATTACATCATCTAGTTTTAATATTGCGGTTTTCAATTTTAATAATGATTCTACAGCAATAATATTGGTCTGTAGTTTTTTGTTGCTCTCCGGAATTGTATAAAAGTTTTCAATATAATGAATTTAAAATTATGTACTAAAATTGAAGATTATCTTGCAATACGTTGATTACTTTTTCCTAAACGTGAAAATAAAAGCATATTGAAGTTATTACTGGAGACCGGACACATCGGGCTGAAATGGACGTCATTATGACGGACGATGTAAATAGTCTACAACATCTGTAGGTACATCACGCAATTGTTGAATAGCACTATTCATTCGGTTAACTCCACATCTATTTTTTGTGTGCGGTTAACCGAATGAATAGTGCTATTCAACAACTGCGTGATGTACTTACAGATATTGTAGACTATTTATATCATCCGTCGTAATGACATCATTTCAACCCGATGGGTCCGGTCTCTGGTTATCACCTACATAATTTTATAGTTCTCAAAATTTAATATACTTTTTTCTTCAATTCGAAAATCTTCATTTATTTTCTTTCGTGTTTGCTATTGAAGCTTTAAGATATTTTATATATGTATATACATAAAAGTGTGTGTGTGTGTGTGTGTGTGTTGATAGGCTGATAAAAAAATTGCAGCTTCATTTTTAACTGAAAATAGTACACACAAAATAATGACAAATGAAAAAAAATTATAATAAAAGTTGTAAAGTAACAGAGATATTCATGCGAGCAACACAGGAACAACTCCTAGAGCAACGTGCATTAACGCAAGCGATTTTTGCATAATGGTGCTCCACCTTATAACAGTTGCAAAGTTCGTGAGCATTTAAATAATACATTTAGTGGCCGATGGATAGGTAGAGGTGGGCCTATTGCATGGCCACCTAGATCAGCTGACTTAAACCCGATGGACTTTTATGTATGGCGACATATGAAAAATTTGGTGTACAATAACGATAATGAAATTGAAAACATTCAATTATTGATCATACGTCTTCAAAATGCTGCACACGCAATAAGCAGGCAAGATATCCGAGCGTGTATTCAACTTGTATTCAAGCAGGAGGCGGTAACTTCGAATATTTGCTCTAGGAGATGTTCCTGTGTTGCTCGTATAAATTTGAATATCTCTGTTGCTTTACAACTTTTATGACATTTTTTTCCATTTGTCGTTATTTGGTGTGTACTATTTTCAGTTGAAGATAAAGCTGTAATTTTTTTATCACCCTGTATATGTATTACATATTAATTTTAGTTTTCATATTATTTTACCCTATAATTGGATTGTATTGATCTGTTCGATGAATAAATATAAATAAAAATAATACTAGGAATAATTATTATTATATTTTTCGTTGTTTCGATATATATTTGGAGTTATGCTACTTTACGTTTCTAAAAATTATCAATATTGTATCAAACATTTTTTGATTATTATGGCTACCTATTTCTATTCTTTTTATAAAATCGTTGGAGAAATTTGGGCCTCCAATGATTTTTGTTTTACTAACCTTACCAATTCTTTAACTTTTGTTCTTTATAGTTTGAGTAATTCTCGTTTCACTGTTTAAGTATCTTTTCCCACATCTTTTTTTTTCTATTTTAATACCTCTTTTATTTCTCTACTTCGCCACATTATCTGTTTTCTATTTTTGTTGATATTTATTGCTTCTCATTCTTTTTCTGCAATCTCCAGTATCATTGTTTTGATATTTATTTAAAATGCTTCCAAATCCATCCAGTAATTATTGAGTAGTGTAATCTATTTCATAAATGTTTTAAATCCTCTACTTTATATATATTTTTTTTTTACCAAATTATATTTTCAGAATCGGCTTTTTAAGAAATATAACGGATACGTTATCGCAACGTTTTTGAGTAACCTATTACAGGAAAATGTTAGCAAATTTTAAAAATATATAAGCTTTAAAAGCTGTTACGATGTTTATATATTATGCTCGTGGGCCCGTAAGTTTAATTATATTCTACTCAAAATGTCAACGAACATGTTGAACCTAAGAGTAAATTTCTGACATTTCACAATTCATTAATGGAGGTTTTGAACTTTCCTTTATTATTGCCCTAAACCCTACATTTCGCTTAACGAAACCTATGTAATACATGTGTGCGTACATGTAGCAGCGTTAAACTTAGTTTAACATGCAAAATATTAAATAAAAATATAAGTAATATGTAACCGCAATTTTCCGTTACGTTCTGCTTAACATTTCGCTACCTAAATTTAAACATTTTAAATTTTTGTGGACGTTTTTAATACCTATATTTCATGATAATAGCGAGAACATGTTTTCTTCTAACGTGTATATTTATCATTATTTTATTATTTATAAAATAGATATGGAAGCATTTACCATCCTTGCAAGGAGAAGAAAAGCAATAAATTCTAAACTTTAACAAGACTGTCTTCCTTGTTATCAAGCAATTTTCGATTAATAATATTATAAAGTATCAAATTACTTTATAATATTATTAATCGAGATTTGCTTGGTAAACATAAGTAGAGGCATTTCCCCTAATTTAGATGTTTTCAAAAGAAACTACTTGTAAAGTGTCTAACCTTTTCTTAAGCATGCGACAAATTAGCTAGCTGGTATGTTAAGTCAATTTATTGAAAAGTTGTCTTATCAACTAGATTATTTATTATCACTAAAGACGGCAGACTATGTACCCACACTGTAAAATTTAATATAATATAATAAATTTAATATATATATATGTTTATATACTGAAAAGGATTGTTCGACGTTGAGAAATGTTATATTTGCATAGTTAAAGCGCTCTTTGTATCTGTACAATGGATCTTCAGTATTGGTAAAAAGTTGCCCTCATTTTGTAAAATCTACATTTTCATCTAATACACCTTATGTGTATTATTTATTAAATTTAACAGTGTTGGCACATAGTCTGCCGTCTTTAATTATCACGTTAGAAGTACAACACAAAGTTTTTGTTGTTGAAAGTTATTTTAGAACTGGTAGATTAGTAAATGGACAATGAGTTTATGCAATTAATCAATGTATACAGAATTTTCGATAACACCTTCCTAATTTTGCAATCACGTATGAACAACAGGCTAGTCAAATTAATTATTGTGTTGATAGATTTCGTGAAGAGGTGACACTAATGCAACAAATTTGCAGGTGACACTATTTCGTAAATCCCGGAGCGGAGCACCTAAAAAAAGAACTGCTGATTGCATTGAAGATGTTCGACATCGAATGGAAAACTCACCAAAGAAATCCATTACGAAACAGTCGCAAGAAATTCAGTTATCAGTTGGAATATACCACACTATTCTTGAAAAATATTTAAAATTATATCCATATAAAATCCAAGCTGTTCATGAACTCAGCCCCGTTGATTACGATAGAAAAATTGAGTACTCCCAATAGTTCTTGAATAACTTGAATAATGCTGATGTTCTTAATAAATGTTTCTTTACTGATGAGTCCTGGTTTCATCTTTGGCGATATTTAAACATACAAAATTTGAGAATATGGTGGCAGGAAATCCTCATGAATTTGGAGAAAGAATTACATACGCATAAAATTGGTGTTTGGCTAGCGGTGTCAAGTAGGCAAATCATTGGACCAATATTTTTTAATGGAACAGCAGATGCTGCAAGATACCGAAATGACTTATTAGAACCCTTTATTAAGCAGATACATGACGATGAAATTACAGAAAGATTTTTCAAATAAGACAATGCTCCACCATATACGACTCAAAAAATACATGCTCGTTTGGAAGAGTTCTTTGATAATCGAATAGCTAATTTTCCGCCAAGGTCCCCAAATCTCACTATTGAAGGCATGATATGCATCACATGGAAGGAAATTACAACACCAAGGCGTGCGAATTTTTTGACAAAACTTAGCAGTAACGTATAACGTATAACGTAATTATAATTTCAAAGAAAAAGAACAAAAGATTAACACAATTAAATTTTATTTTTATATTGGAGCACCCCTATTAGCTTCATACTCCCTCACTCTTCATAGCATTGATGCTAGTAGTAGTTAATGTCCCCTTGGGGAATAACCTGAAATTCATGGTGGAGAGCTTCTAGTCTTTGCGAGTGATTCCCAGGTTCATCAGTTTTCTTCCCATAATATCTCACACGTATTCGATTGACAATAGGTCGGAAGATCTTAGTGGCTACGGCAAGATATTGTCATGAGTCTCTTCAAAATTGTTTAGAGAAGTTTTCGTATTATCCTGCAGGAAAAGTGGATCTTCGACTTCCTGAAGATATGGAAGGATATGGGGTTCCACCACCACATCGATGTAACGCTGAGCGTTCACAGTACCTCGGATGAACACCATCTAAGACTTACTTCCATATGCTAGAGTACACCATAACAACTCCCACGGCTCGGTACACACGTCTTGCAAGAAGAAATGTACATCGCGACGTTCCCCACGTCTTCGTCTGACCCTCACGCTGCTATCATGCAGCCCTATATAAAATCGAGATTCATCTCTGTACAGTACTCTATGCCAATCCATGTTCCAGTGAATTCGCAACCTACACCACTCCAAACGTTGTTGAGTCGGTGTTGAGCCGTAAGTGGTAACACAAGATGTGATGTATAGGATTACAAAGCAAAAGCCCTTATTCGGCAATAAACAGTTAGAAGGGCCACAGGACGACCTTCATTACCTAACCATAAATCAGCGATAGATTTGGTACTGGAGAATCGGTCTCTTAATGCCATTAGGCGAAGGTTCCTGCACCTCAATAGTTCTTCTTCGGCCCCTGGTTTCTCTTCGGCGTCTTTCCTGGCCCTCCCTTGTCCATAACTGATAACAGTGCATTATGGTGGATTGGTTCTGATTAAGGTGATACGCAATCTGAATATTTCTCTGTACGATAAACCACCTTCGCAGAAGCGCTAACAATTCGACCTCTGTCAAATTCACTTAGCCGGTGGTAATTTCTATGTTACCGCACTATAAGCATAATGAAATCCTCAAAATACGTTAAGCGAAAATATAACGAGAAAAAACGGTGAAAATTGAATCAAAACTTGCAAGAAATTCACAAGACATTAATTAATATATAATAATAAATAATGAAGTGTTAGATATACCATGACCACTTGATCATCCCGTAACCAATTATTACCTTTTAATAGTTATACGTTTCTGTCATGTTTGGCACATAAAATTTGTAACCCTTCTTGGTGCTGCAATTTCCACATGATGTACTATATAAATAAAAGTCAAAATTTTTGCTATTCAAAAAAAAGACATTTATGATAAAACAATGAAATCAAATTTGTTTTACATTTACTATGGTCATAGTCTACGTATAAGTTCAAAAAACATTGGCCGACACGATTTTTGTAACATAGTTCAGCTCATCATTTTCACAGTATTAATACGAGGGACACCTTTTATATTCTTACAATCGACCACTAGATGGTGCTTTTGACATATGTAATAACTATATTCTTAAAGTTTGACATTTGTCAATGAGAAATCCGCGATAATAGCTTAGAAAATGAGACAGTAGTTTGTTCACAGTGACAGTTTTAAGACAGTAAGTTTGTAAAATAGTGGAGATTACTCGTGAAGGTTTTCGTTGGATGATTTTTTACGATTATAAAAAAAGCCTAACTCCACAAGAATTCATTATATCGCTTCGGTCAACTTTTGGTAATGAAGCACCATCAGAGAAGACACTTTACAATTGGTTTGCAGAATTTCGTCATGGCCGTGCCTCAGTGAGTGATAAATCACGTAAAGGTCGACCAAAAACTGTTGTGATTCCAAAAAACATCGATGCTGTGCGGAAAATTATAGAACACGATCGACATGTGACTTACAGTGAGGTAGAGGCATCTTTTAGCATATCGCAGACTACAATTCATTCGATTTTACATGAACATTTATTTGTAAAAAAAATATGTTCCAGATGGATTCCACATAACTTGATCGAAGCACAGAAAGCAGCTCGTGTCAATTGGCGTAAAGAGATGCGCAAAACATTCGACGTAGGAACCGCAAAATCCGTATACAACATCGCCACAGGTAACGAAACATGAATATATGCGTATGAGCTGGAAACCAAGCAACAATCTACTGTATGGGTGTTCCAAGACGAACCGAACCCCACAAAAGTTGTTCATGCAAGGAGCATTTCCAAGAAAATGATCGCTTGTTTCTTCGGCTGTACAGCACACATCATAACAATTCCTTTAGAGGATCGAAAAACTGTTAATGCTGAATGGTATATAGTAATTTGTTTGCCAAAAGTCATAAACGAAATCAGGAAGAACAACCTAAAACGTCGCATTATTCTTCATCACGACAATGCGAGTCTAACAGTTGAATATTTGAAGAAGAAAAGTGTTGAAATAATGTTTCATTGTCCATATTCACCTGACTTGTCGCCGAATGATTTCTTTTTGTTCCCAACTGTGAAACAAAAAATGCATGGACAGCGATTTTCAACACCTCAAGAAGCAGTCGAAGCCTTTGTAAACCTCAAGACATCAAGATATAAGGACAATGGAAATTCGGTACCAGGAACGATGGGATCCAACCATGATAGGTGATTACTGTTGGTTTTTAAATATAGAAGATGTGACCCCCCCATAAAAGGAAAAAAATAGTATTAGTGTTCCAAATAAATATTTTTGCTATATTCGGAAACATAATCTTAATTAAATGGTTCTACTGTGACAGCAAAATAGAGCAGTATTTTACAGAAATTCCATTTGTGAGAAAAAAACATTTATTCAAATCGCTGCATATATACAAGTTAGATACAATGATATTGTGTCCCTTTCGTTTGTCCAGGTTTAGTTATAATACCAATGCAGTTTACTGCACTTATTCTTTCGTCCACCATTGTATATAATTCCTTAGAATATAATAATCTGTTCAGAGCAATTTCAGAAATATTATTCTTATATCTTAGATAATAAAAGCGCTTAAATAAAATTTAGAATTTCATTGGTATCTTCTAGCTATACAAGTGTCCCGTATGGCTATGTTCAAATTTTAGGAGTGTAAAGTCAACTTTATTTCAAGTAACAAAAACGCAAAACCTGTATATCCATTTTTATTTGGTTCAAAGTTACAGATCTAACGTTGCATTTTTTAATAAAGTATTACATTACGTTTCAGTTCATAATTAGAACAGTTTATTAGTGAGTGGACATGTTTTCTTTATTCAAAATGCTTTACCGATTTGCTTCTCAAGAGTATTTTGACATGCATTTTGTGTATGGCTACTGTAACGGCAGTGCACATCAAGCAGTTATTGAATACCGACATCGGTTTCGCGATAGGCGCATTCCTCATTACAGAACGTTTCTGGAAGTACACAGACAATTACGGGAATGCGGACTGCGTGATTTTCTTTTCGATCGAGGAGTAAATTTGCCAGCAGACTTAGAGGAAGAAGCAGTAGCTATTGTTACAAAGAATCCAACTCTCAGTGTACGTCGAATCGCTAGACAACTAGGAGTGCCACGAACGACAGTTTGGCGAATTTTAAAACGTAGTGATATGGATATAAGCCCTCATATCCATATCACTATCGCAGGGGACACGGTTTGCTTGAGGCAGACCACTATGCTCGTCTAGTTTATTCTACCTGGATATTAAGACAGTCACGGCTTCATTTTAATTTCTGCAGAACAGTCTTCTGGACAGATGAATCTACGTTCACGAGAAGTGGTGTTACAAATCTGAGAAACCTGCGCAGGTAGCCATCAGAAAATCCCAAAGCTATACGCCCATCTAAATTTCAACATGAATTTTCTATTAACATTTGGACGACCCTAATCGATCACTTGTTGATTAGCCCTGTCGTTCTTCCTGGGAGGTTAAATGCGGACAATTACCTTCAATTTCTTATTGACTGCCATTATAGTAATGCACTGACTTATCGTCCGGTGGCCCTGGGATCGAATCTGGAGCTTACTGAGGCTTTCGTTCTCATTTAAAATGATGGCGAATGCCACATACCTTAAGTCTTTCCAGGGGCGCAGGCGTAATAAGAACTCTTGACCTGCCAATGTCCCTTATAATTTATGGTTAATTCGTTTTAGGAAGCTAAAGCGTAATTATTATTATTATTATCATTTGGAAATCTTCGTTAAAAAAAGAAGAGACATATTAAACTTGGGTTAACAACAAAAACTTCGCTACACCATAGCAAGAATAATGCTGCAGCTTACTTTAAAAATTATTTATGCGGCTTACCGCATCTTTAGTAGTCGTTAATACATTGCTATTTATTACTTAATAACGTACAAATCGAACAGACAAAATTGTTATCGAATTAATTAATTAATCTCGTTACCTTTATTTATTATTTATAAAAATACCCTAACAGCAATGGAATATTTTCGGATTATATACACTTTGAATTCAAGTTTATAATTTTCATAGAATGCTGTAATCATAAATATTTCAGTTGAACAGAATATTCAAGATTAATTTCGTAAATTTCTTATTATTGGTTTAACATCAATTATACATTCGATATATTGTGGAATAAATGACTTTTCAAAGTAAAAGATGACGTTTTGTTTTCTTTCTTCAAAGAGATGGCGCTATGTAAAAGCAATCTTTGGCGCTATTGTATAGCTTGATGTTTCAATGATATACGCGTTAAACTTCATGTCGTTGTGTCAAGTAGTTTGTTGCATATACTCGTTTAAAGCAGAGTACTTTTGTCGGTTCTTAAAAATGGATAATATCGAAATTCGCGCTGTGATTAAATACCTGTGGAAAAAGTAGTCGCCTGGAGAAATTCACGTTGATATGGTAAATGTATTAGGCGAGGAAGCTAGAAAACGATTACTTCACTATACTATTCTAGACTTCTGGATCGATTGAAGGCAGCTATCGTCGAAAAAAGACCCAGAAGAAAGCATAAAAAAATCATTTTCCATCAAGACAATGATCCAGTTCATACGAGCGGAATTCTTAAAGAAAAATTGGCATAATTAAAGTTCTAAACACTTGAGCATCCCTATTATTCGTCGAATTTAGCTCCGTCGGACTAGCATCTAAAGAAACACCTCGGCGGTATGAGATTTGCTTCGGATGAGGAGTTGATAGCTGCCGTTGACCACTATTTTGAGGAGGTCGAGGAAAATGAGTACTGTGACGGCATAAAGAAACTTGAGCATCGACTAAATAAATATATTAATCTTGAGGGAGAGTATGTCGAAAATTAAAACACATTTCACTGAAATATTGTTTTTTGTTATACTTTAGTTACCGAATTTTTCAACTTACCCTCGTATTACGGCAAACAAATGCACTTTTGCTTTAATTTCATTGAAGTAATTGTTGAGTAAAATTTGATTTATCTTTAATTTGAACTTCCTAGTAATTATTTTAACTACTCCTACATCTAAATGTATCTAAGGACGTAAATCAGAATCTCTTTCATTAGTAGAAACTGTAACAATTTGCTGCAGTGTATTATCTCCATAAAATCCATTAGCCAGATACATAAATCAATAAGCCTGGTTACAGATTTTTAAAAAATAAATTGTTTTTTAAATTTTCTTAGCATGATAATTTTGAATTTTCCAAATTTGCAAATTTTTCAAAAAAAACAACCTATTTGACTAAAATTTGACTAAACATAAATATACCTGAATATGTATAATACGGCACAGTTTTTAATTGCAGATCGATTCCACAGCCCATATATGCAAATACATACATTCCCAAATTATACACAATCTACATATTTTCTAGAAAAGAAATTTCCATTAATTTCCAGCTTGTATTCGCGGAATAATACTTACTGAGAATCAATTGAAAATGTATTCATGGAAGACAAGCTCACCAATAATTAATGAGTATTCTTAAAAACAAAATAACGATTTTTCATTGAAAAATAATTACCTCTGAATAAATACCTACCCGTGCATATGCAAAACTAAATATATACGTATAGTTAGCTATTTGCTCTTTATTTACTTAAATTTTTTTATTCTAATATTTGGTGGTATTTTACCAATAAAGTGGAAATTTTAGTGATATTGTTTTTTTTCCTTTTTAATTCATCAGTTATTAATTTCCATGAAGTAAAGGCTACTTCTATTCAAAAAGTAATTATTATTTTTTATAATATAGGGTGTTCATTTAAAAACGTCATCAACTAGCATATGAAATTTGTATAATAATTCTTATACCCTTCATCGATCAAAATGAGAAACATTCAAAACTCAATGAATATATAATTTAAGAAAATTAATACTCTGGTAGCCGTAACTTCGTGGTAATTCATTTTGAAAATAATAAAATAAAAAAAACAATAACTTTGTTATACCACTTTATTCACATGTAATAGTGACCGCGGTTTCAACATACAATGTCATTATCAAACTGCAAAAGTTACAGGCCTACATAGATCTTATAAATGACACAAAAATATATGGGGGTGGTTTATGATGTTATTTAAAATTACTACTATATACTTAACTATTATATACACCATTGGAAAAGAGGTGTATATATAAGATCCAACTGGTCGTTTAGAACAATATCTATTGTGTTGTTTCCGCTTTTAAAAATTTCTAGTGACTCTAAAAGATTTAATTTTATTATGTTCATCCTATTACAGAAAGGCATACATTTGGTCATCATAAAATATTGAATTTGGCCGAGGAAGGTCGTAAATTAGTCACTAGAAATTTTTAAAAGCGGAAACAACACAATAGATATTGTTCTAATCGACCAGTTGGATCTTATATATACACCTCTTTTCCATTGTTTTATATAATAGTTAAGTATATAGTAATAATTTTAAATAACATCATAAACCACCCCCATATATTTTTGTGTCATTTATAAGATCTATGTAGGCATGTAACTTTTGCAGTTTGATAATGACATTGTATGTCGAAACCGCGGTCACTATTACATGTGAATAAAGTGGTATAACAAAGTTATTGTTTTATTTTATTTTATTATTTTCGAATATATTATTATTCAGTTTATTTAACTAAAAATTACATTAATTTCTGAAAATGTTGACCGCGGCTTCTATGCATTTCAACACTTTGTCCAACAATGCTTACCTTGCTTATCAAAACGAAATTATTCTGACAAATGTCAACTGTATCTTATTCTATCAAAAAATCACAGGTAAATTGATGACGTTTTTAAATGAACACCCATTATCCTCTTCGGTCCCAAGAAAATAAAGTTCATTTAAAAAGATGTTTTCTTTATTTATTTATTTAATTAAAAAGAAAGTAAATGTGAAGTTATTTTTCAAAAATATCTCAACTTAGTACAAAAAAATGCTAGTCCAGCTCGCTGGACATTAGGTCCAGTTTGTATTTAACATTTTAATAATTACGAGTTATGACCTAAAATATATTTTAAGCTACAGTAATTAACAGTAATAATAAAAAAACTACGCATTAAATTCGAAAAAACATTGGCGTTGTGGTTGTTTACATAAAAACATTTCGCATGTAGAACATTGAAATCGAGTTTTTCCCTTACATTTTTCGTTACGGCACCTCATGAATTTGTTTTTATCTTGCACGGCACAAATCGGAAAATGTTTGTTTGAGGATGTTCGAACATCTGCAGGGGGAATAGCTTTTGGTGCAGCTGGTTTTGTTAGTTGGATATGTCTTGTTTGTATTCGTTATCTTGTGGATTGGTAACTGGACAAACAGCATCCATGGTAAGACATTCACCTATGTACATTTTAAAATCTAGCAAATCCATTATGTTAGGGTTACGAACTCACATTTTTTTCTTGTCTAAGCGGTACTCTATCCATGAATTATCAGTGGCTAACCCAATGCAATGAAAAATTAATCGAATTGGCCACTTTTTTGTCCTTTGGGACAATCTATAATACGATATCATTCTATCGTTAAGATCTACCCCTCCAATTGCCCTATTGTATGCACTAATACAATTTGGGCGTGTAATTGATATGTATCGTCCAGTTTTTTTATCCCAACGTCGAATATCGGTAAGTGGCAAACTTCCCTCTGATGATGACAAAACTAGCACCGACCTATTATCTATCCATTTTGTAATTGACATTTGCCCATCCTGCCTTACAATTTTTTGGAATGTACCTCTACCTTCTTTCATAAGACCTTTATCAGAATGGATAACATTCTTTGCCGTGGCAGGCACTCTCTTATTAAGAATGGTACCAACTGCATTTATGTCCCTCTCCCGCAAACAATCAAAAGTGAGTACGAAGTAAAATATCTGTCCATAAAAACTGTGCTGCCGGGTCTCACGTCTTGTGATAACTTTTTACAACACTCCCCCCTATGCCGAGTTCTGGTTCAGGTTTGCCATCTGGCCATGTGCTTGCGCCTTGATACACAAAAAAATCCAGTACCAATCCCTGAGGAGTAACTAGAACAAAATTTTTCAGGCCTACTGGGTTCGGTTTGTTCTTAAGGTACTGCCTCAACACAGATTTTCCCGTGAATGGAATCATCTGCTCATCAATACTGAGCTCCTTGGTATGCGTGAAGAGTGATGCACTTTCTTTTTAGAGCATCTATTATTGGCTGAACCTTCCATAATCTATTTTGTTTCTTGAATTCGTCAGTAATTTCCAAATTGTTTAGCAAGTGCATGTAATTTCTAAATCTAAAAAATCTATCGCGCTGTAATATAGTAGCTGCAGGAATTTTTAAGGATTGTTTGTAATACATATGAACTCTCGGTAGCTTGAAGCATCCCATTATGATACAAGATCCCACTAATTTTTTGTATTCCGAACTTGTAGCTCGAAGCGGAGGTAAATTATCTTGCATAGCACGGATGTTGCTTTGACTTGCCGTCAAGTTCCAAAAGTCTTCATCAAGATATTGACAAAAGTACTGATAGGGTGACCACTTCGTTCTTTCTCCGACTGACCACTCTTCCTCCATTATTTCGACATTATTTGGTTCGAAAACCTGGCTACTCCACTTAATTTTTTTCCGTTCCGCAGCAGATTTATTTTGAATCATTTCTCTTCTTATTACTGACAACAGGACATTATCGTCATCAGAATCAAAAAGGGCTTCATTTTCTAAAATTTCAAAGGAATCCTGAACTCTTGGGTTATCGGCACTTACGTGGCTAACGTCAAAATCTACCAACTCATCAGAACTGCTTTCACTTTCATCGACTGCAAGTCCATTCCCAATGTCCTGATCACGTACCAAAAACTCCTCGTTTTCATCATCGGTACTAAGATCTCCTTCGCTTTCATCCCATATTGTTTGCGCGATTCTTTGTAACTCATCATCAGTTAACGCTCTTCTCTTATACCACGTATCTGAAATTAACACATTTCGCACAATTAAAAATTACGTAACTAAATATCTAGCTAACCGACAAAACACGAGAAACATTTTATAGAGTTGAGACCCAGAGTCCAGCCAGTTGGACGGGCATAATAATATCAAATGGGATAAGAATAATCCTTACTACCAAATTACAAACACTAATAGTAATTCTATGATATCTAACTCTTACTATCATAATTCGCTTTTATTTATTATATTAAATAACAAGAAATTACTTACTTTCGTTATTGCTGGAGCCAGCCATAACCTCACTTAACGCCTAGTGAAGAATGCGCAGAAAAATCGCCACGTGTGTAATAATATTTACTACATGCCAGCCGACTGTACACACGGAACCAACCGTCGCGGCCAAGCCAATTTTATATTAGAACGCAAATAAAACATGTCCAACGGGGTGCACCGGGGGACCGATAAGGTTATATACGATGGTAGAGTTACTTTTCAAAAGTTGACTTTCCCCAGTTCAGACACATTTTAAAAGCCTACCCTTAAAATTTGGCCTAAAATCATTACAGAAACTAAAGAAAGTTTACATAAATATTACAATGAATATTCTTCTTCCCATGGAATGATTTGTACGTTGTTCACAGCTTTCAAAAGAGGCCATACCAGCAGAACGTCCATTTACAGTAACTTCTCCAGAAATATAATGAACTTACTATAAACGAGAACTAATGAGTATTAAATCTCACTTTACATGCAAATGTCAGAACATTTCGGGATAGATGTGAATTTTCACGAATTTTTCATTATTCTCTAGAAATTATTAATAAAAATCATACCATTGTAAAAAGAGATAACTGAGTAAAAAATGTGTGAGGTAGATAATGCCGTAAACATCTCAACCGAACGGGTATACAATATTAAGCATCAACATTTAAATATGAATCAGCTTATAGTTCGATTACTGTTGAGCAAATGCAAACTCATGTTACAATTTCAAATGACTGTATGACTAAGTACAAACAAACAAAGACTCGCCCTAAAACTAAAAAGAAAATATAACTCAAACCTTTCTAATTATATACAGGGTTAGGCAAATGTATGGATCCATTCGAATATCTTTGATATGGCTACTTAGATTTCATTAAAATTTTCCACATTTAATTAAATGCAAATCGGGGATTCTGAGTATATTTATATCCTAATCAAATTTCCGGTTTAGGCGATAAGAATGCTAACTTCTTTATTTCAAATAAAGCACCCCATATATTTTTACGAATTTCAATAGAGCTCTGCTCTGCGAGTTTAGCAATAATAAGATTTGGCAACCTTTTGTTCAAACAACGATATTTAATTAAATCTAATAATGCAAATTTTAACAACGGGTGAGATATTTAATTAAATACTGTAAACACTGTAAATTTAATTGAGAACAAGAAAAATGAACATAAAAAGTATAAACAAAATTAATATCAGTTAAGGAAGTTTTCGAAATGATGACAGTTCACTTCTTGACAATATACAAATTCTTGAATGACATTTGCCAATGCCTCCTCAGGAATTAATTGTACTTCCTCAATTATTCTCTGCCGTAACTCGTCCAGATTATGCGGTCGTCTAGTATAAACCACAGATTTTAAGTGACCGCAAACGGAAAAATCTAGGGGATTTAAATCTGGAGACCGTGCGGGCCTTTCAATAAATCCTCTAGAGCTAATTCACCGATTTTGAAATGCTTCGCTTAAAAACTTCTAACATCAAGGCTATAGTGAGGGGGTGCTCCATCTTGTTGGAACCAAACACCCATCTTCTTCAATATTAGGAACAACCTCATAACGTAAAAGATCTAAATATCTCTGTCCAGTTAATGTACCATTAATGAAAAAAGGACCAATAATACGGTTTCTGAAAATACCAACCCATATGTTTAATTTCTGCAAATGTGGTGTATGCGTGGCTAGCATCCAATGAGAGTTATTTATTGACCAATATCGACAATTATGGCGATTAACGGTACCAAACGGTTCAAACAAAACGTAGCCTCGTCGGAAAACTGCAAATCGTATGTAAAATATTGGTTATTTCTACAAATCTCCATCACTCTTTCGCAAAATTCAATTCAATTCATAATTCTTGCCCTAAATGTGGTTTATACGCATGATATTATTCGTACTTCGAAATTTTCGCCACTGATCGGCGGCTTATATCATAGTTTAGTGCGAGGGGTGTAGTAGAAGTTTGAGGTAGTTCTTCTAATGCCATAGCAATATCTTGAGAAATAACTCCGCGAGTTGCGACTTTTGATCGTCGGCTCTTCGGTAAATTTCTAACATTTCCAGTCAAGTTATACCTTCACAAAATTTTACCAACGACAGTTCGTGATATTGGATGCCGATCTTGATGAAAATTGCAGGAGTGCTTAACCTGTTCCGATGATATTGTGCATTTTATTGTTTACACTATTCATGACCGCGTATTTGTAGGTGACTTTGGCCTTACTGATGTCTATATTAATTTTTGCCGATCCAATTGTTTTTGTCTCGATGTTTATGTATACATCGTTAGATAAACAATTTTTAAATATTACACTAATTGTGGCGCCTGTGTCAACTAAAAACGGCAGCGTTTTATCGTTATATCGTACGTAAATGAAGCTAAATCCGCTGAGATTGAAAATACATGCAAGCTTGCAGCAGTTCTTAAATCGAATTTTTCGGCCATATTGTCAGATTCTATACTTAACAAGTTTTTTTGTAACGCTATTAGCATTTTCTGGAATCTTCCTATAAAACAAAGTATTGGCGTAAACAAAAAATTGTTAAAATATTGAACATATGAACCAACCTAATATGATTTTTTTGAACAAAAGAATTTAACTATATTGTAATAAAATCAGAAATACATGAATATAGTTGAAAGATTGATTATTAATTATTTTTGTGCGACTTTGATTTCACAACATTGGTTCTTTCTTAAATGAAGCAAAATACATTATATTCAAAATTTATTTTTAAAACTGTCTATATGCACGAGTTTGCGCTTGATCATTGTTCTATCACCTCTAGCACTGAAATTGTCCTTTTTTAAATTTCTGATAAATACCTGGATTTCTTCCAGAAACAGTAGAAAAGTTGCGGGGCTCACATGTGGGCGGCTTGGACCTGCTCTTGGCTGAGGCTAAATTCTTTCTGTACTTGTACCGAGAGCGCCTTTGTCATCCTTCACTTCACGTAGTTTGCAACGTCTGCATCGTTGCCTGTTAAGGCGACCTCTTCTTTCGTCGGGTAATTCCCCATGTTTTAAATTTTTTTAGCTTACCATGCGTTTGGCGTTTGTTCCGGATTCTACTTACTGCGGTTGGACTGCCAGAAACGGCTGGTAGGATCGCCATATGAGGTCGAGTTCAACAATAATAAGCTTTGGCATTATTTTGCTCAAC
Source organism: Melolontha melolontha (assembly GCA_935421215.2). Taxonomy (NCBI): domain Eukaryota; kingdom Metazoa; phylum Arthropoda; class Insecta; order Coleoptera; family Scarabaeidae; genus Melolontha; species Melolontha melolontha. The sequence goes on from OW285235.1 coordinate 93,955,809, forward strand.
AATGATAAAGATATTTAAGTAGAACTGATATTTTAAAATAATGTTTATGTTTAGTAAGCCATGAAATTAAAATTCAGTACTTCACTTAAACTATCAGTATTTGTAGATGTCCAAATATTAATAATGATTCAATCAACTGAAAAATAACGTATTGAATTCTGATGATGATTGGTTTTGATGACCGCGTCTGAACTCATGGAAAAGTATGCGATTTATTTAACAAGCACAACGTGGTAATAGACTCCAGAATTTCAAGTTTAATTCTGGACCATTACTATATTTGCATTTTCAGCGACATTGAACGTGTGTGTCAATCGCGTCAATGAAGTTTTTACGAAAAAAACAATTCCTACTGATATTAGAGGAATATTACTTTAATATTAATTATATTAAGGGTGCCAAAAACGTAGTTGCAGACGCCTTATCACGAATAGAAATAGATCACAATGATTTAAAAAGGATTAGAAGCGGAGCGACCGATAACATCCTTATCACGACACAGGCCCAGTCAAAGCAGACAGCTACCGATTGCACGACTACGAAACCAATAACAACAAATTCCACCGACTCTAGGACTGATCACCCCGGGGTTGTGGAATTGTTGAGAAAACCGACGGGGTCTATAGAACTTCGAGTGATAGAAAATGCAAACTTCAATTCGCTCCAACGTCGTAATCAATCAGGCATGCACTTCAAGGAAATGATCCTATACGACGAAGACGCTCTCACAATTTTTATGAAAGAGAACGTAGTTACAACGAAATCAGCAGTGCATCGTTGACTGCCCTCAAGAATTTCTGCGCAGAACATGGGCTACAGGAAATATGTATTGATAACAATAACTCACGGAACAGTAATTTCCTAAAAAAAAATGATTCCATTGAGAGAGCTGAATCATTCGAAAATAAATGTGATTAGGGGAGCACAAAGAATTGAAGACAAAGAATTGCAGACTATGAAACATGGCAACTAATTCTTAATGATTACCACATGTTACGTTACCTACTGGTGGATATAAGTAGAATGTTTGACAATATTAAAAAAATTTACTTTTGATCCAAATTGAAACACAATTTAATTGATTCTAAAAAAAAGAAAGGCTAAGTTAAATAGTTATCGAAAACCCACACAGTAGTGTATCGGAGATCAAGTTTTAGTTGGAAACGAATCAGGAAAAAACTTTAGACATTGTATAACGGTTCATTTACCATTGTAAAAACAGACAATGTAACCGTCCAAATATACGACAAAATCGTCAAAATCCACAAAAACCGATTAAAACACTTTCACGATTAAATTATTTGCACATATACGTATCATAGTATGTACATACAACGTTGTATAATAGTATAAGTAAGGGTACACGATATATATTAAGTATATTGAGTAAACATATAGCATGAAAGAAGATTAGCTATATATTTATCACAGGTAAAAAACAAAACGGCTAAGAAGCCCTTTGTTTTTCTTTTCTGCCCGGTGGAAGATATAATAACTAAAGTAGGATACCTATTTCTACATATTCGATGTAATACTTATTTAACGAAACACGTCCTCATTAATTGCTGCATATTTTGCGTTCTAGTGTAGTTATGTAATTAGGTTAGCATAACATTAAGCATTAAGTAAGTAAGTAGGTTATTAAATAAGTAGACATGATATATGCACTCAAGACAGAGGAGAACGAGTCAGTCTTGTAAACCTGATCTAATCGATATTGTACATGTGAACATCGTAGCATGTAATATTATTGTTACGTATTTATTAAATGTTGTTTGTATTGTTTCCGAGTATATTATTTATTTTACCAATAAAATCGGCCTCTTATGAGTCCGCCTCAGAGACGAAGTCATAACGAGGACCAGGGGACATCATTCCTTAGCAAGATGAAACACGTGTCTGTATGTCTGGAAAGATATTTTCACACAAATATGAACTTGTATTCTGTTCTCCACACCCGATTTTTAATAATATTTTATATTACTAAAATGTTTTGTTTTATTATGTTGACATCAGTGAATGAGCGACGCCGAATGTTTATTTACGCTATGTCTTGATGACTTTTGTAATATTGTAAGGCTGATATTTATCGAGAAAGTATCTTTCCAACAGGATGTATTAATGATTCTATAGCTAGACGAGACTGCATGTTTGGAAAGATATTTTCTCACAAATACGTGTTCTCCACACCCGATGTTTAATAATACTTTTATATTATTAAAAATGTTTTTGATTTATACAAAATTGATGAGGTTTTTGCTACTCAAGTAAGTTTTAAATTATTTTGTAAAATAAAATAAGTTATATGATAATAACTGATTGTAAGTAGACCCATATTTGATAATGGCTAAACTAAAAACGTAAACGTTAATTAAGTTTAGAATATAATTGGTTCATATCATTTAAAAAAGAGAAAGGCTTAATTTTATTCCAATTTTATTTACTAAAAGTACGAGCAATTATATATATATATATAGAGAGAGAGAATTGACTTTTCATCTGAAATGACAAAAATCTAAAGAATTTCGAAGTTTTTAACATCAATTACAAAGTTTTTGATAGAAGTTTGTACTGTGTACCATGTGGCTCCAATAATATCCCAGCATAGTTTGAAAGTTCGTCAATAGAGCTTTAATATCGCTTGGAATTATATCGTTCAAATTTTAAATGTGTTTGTGCCATAATGATGCCATAACTACCATGTTCTATATTTGGTTTTATTTAATAACACCCAAACTCCGGTAATAAAAACTTATCTCTGCGGTTGCGTTATTTTAATTCCATCGATCGGGATAATATTACGAGCAGAAACAACTGATTATATTATATCAGGGATAGAAGTTTCAGATTTAAGTTTAGAAAGCATCTGTACTTTCAGATTAAGTTTACAGCTCGGACAATTCAGTTTGTAATGATAGTTTCCAGTAACAAGATAGGTCGTTTTACGTCATTGCACCCAATGCTTTTTAAACTTCAGGCGTTATTTCAAGTAATTCTGGAAACGTTCTTCTCTACAAAAAAAGGCTTTCTAACAATAATTATACATTAATTACATATATAATAATTATTGGTGCTATCGGAGAACATTATTTTATCTTTTTAATATAATTATACGAGGACGGTTTGACGTGAGATTGACTTTTCAATGAATACTTATTTTAGGGTAAAAAATATATTTTATTTTTCTACATAATCCCCTTGAAATTATACATACTTAACTCAATAGAAACACTTCACCATTGAAGTCATTGACATCAGTTGGTTTCATGACGGCTATAAACTTTCTTATTTAAATCCTGGTATAGCTTTAAATCCATCTAATAGACACATGTTTAGATATAGTAATCTCATTTGTACCTGGCAAGGTAATACCATAATCAAAAGCAGTACGCAGTCCTTGTGATATAACAGTGATATGGGCATTTAAAACTTTCACAGTCCCATTTAGAATTTTAAATTCGGAAAAATCAATATAAAACCCTACCATGTCTGCTGGCAAACAACTACATGGTGTACATAACTTCATTCGATCTCCCTTATCAATTGCATCAACAACTTGTTTATGTTCTAGTTGTTGAAATGCATTTCCATAAGTGCAGAGATTCGAGATTTCGTAAATCGCATTGTAACATCTTTCATACCAATTGACCTTGGAATAGTTAAATATTTAGTAGCAGTTTTAAAGTTACCGATAGTATTACTAATACCGCCAACACCACTACAACCTGAGGTACCGGGGTTTGGCACATCAACATCTTTGCTTTCATACTTTAAATTAATACGATAAAAGTTTTACTTAATGACAGAACAACGTACGTAATAGTGCATACACCATTTGCATAATTATCAAAAAACCTAATTACCAGTCAACAAAAATGGCGAGGGAATAATTGGATATATGGTCTCGTAGAGGATTCATTCCTGTTATTGTATTGTAAATTTGGATTAAATATTAGTAAAATGAGGTATGTATATGCGAAACGCTTCCAGGCGCTTTTCTTGTGCGAATATCCGTGAGTTGACTAATAATTAATGTAAATGCAAAAGTAAAATATTTATAAAAGTGTGAGAAATTCGATAGATTACGAATTAATAGATATAAATGAAAAAGCAGATTGTATCCCAAGTCGAGATAGATCACATAGGGTTGTTGTTAGCTTGTTAAAAAAATCTGGATTCACACTACGAGAAGGACAAGCAAAACTGTTTATCACAATACGTTAACAAAACCTTCGCAAAAAGCGTCTTGCTTTGGCACGCAATAATATGGAACGAAATTGCTCACATGTTCTGTGTTCGGACGAGAGGAATTACTGAGACTTGATGGCCAGAACGAAAGATTATAAACAGATGAAAATCAACTTATAGAACGTACAGTAAAACATCAAGCAAAAGCCTACGTATGGGTATGCTGAAACACACGGAGTTTTGGATCATTGTGTAGATTTACTGGTAATTAATTTATACTGCAGGCAACTCTTAATGTCAGTATGAAAATATTTTATGGATAGTAACTCGGAGGAATGATAATAGATTGTGTCGATAGCAAATGCCATCCACAAGCAATTTCGTGGCCATCGCAATCTCTGGTGGGAAAGCCAACTGAAAACATGTAGGCTATTATGAAAGGAAAGCTTAATCGAAAGCGTAGATATACCACCAATCAGCTTTCCTGTAATATAAAAATAATATAGCGATCCTTACCAAATAGTTACACTGAAAATTTGGTAAGAAGGATAAAGACTCGACGTGTAGAGTACACCTTAAATATTAAACGCTTTAATGTTTCTTGTACGTGTTTTAGTTAGGTTTTATCAATTAATTTTTTTTAAATATCAACCTTTTCAAATTTTAATGTTCTATATATCATGTAACGCTATTGTAATTCACATCGTGTATCTATCAGTATCCACGCTCATTTCTATGAAGCAACTACCTATGTTTCTGCGTTAACAGCCCACATTGAAACAGGTTTTCATAAGGGCCTGAAAATGCTTTTGTGTTTCTCTCCAGTACCTATGACATAATCTGGAAGAATACAATTATTTATAATTTCCAAAAATGTGGTGAATTAAGCAAACTTATTCAGAATATGCAGGGTAATCGCAGTCTGCCTAAACAATCGACCTAGCCATAGTATAACCTTGAAAAATGGTCTTCCTTAAGGCTCGGTTCTGGCGCTTCTAATGCTCAACGTTTACACCAATAATCTCCCACCCACAAAATCACGAAAATTTCTATATGCAGATGACCTGCCTTTATGCACCTAAACCAAGATTATAGAGAATGGTGATTTACTACTAGCTGAAGATTGCAAACCTTTCGAAATCCAAGTCAAGTGCCTTTCATTTGTGTAACAAAGTAGCCAACAGAAACCTGAATGTTGAATTTGTCTCTGACATTCAGGCAGCACCTCTATAAAACTAGTCAAAAGGTGAGGACCCGCGATAATATATTACATAAACTTCCCAGAAATTCATGGGTAGTGAATGCGAAACCTTACGAAAAGCAACCATTGCAATGGCTTACTCTTCTGCTGAATACTGTGGTGCTGTCTGGTATCGATGCTCTCACTCCCAATGTAAGAGATATACAACTTAACGATACATTTAGTTTCGTCACCGGTACTGTTAGATCCACACCAAGTCTCTGGCAACCGATTATTTCCAACATTGTCCCGCCGTATATCAGACATCTCGCTGCAGCACAGAATGAATGAGCTAAGATTACCAACAACATTGATCGTCCCGTACACGATGATTTGGAGAGCAACCTTAGGAACCGACTCAAATCTAGGAGATCGATTTGACTAGATACGGAGGTTCAGCCAAATCGATCGGAAGTTCAGTTATTACTGGAAGGCCCTCCTCGAACAACACCCTGAGTTGGGAAACAGAGATTTCTTTTCTAATCCTGCAGAACCTCTACCGCGTATAACCCTCCCACATAGGCAATGGTCCAAACTAAATAGGTTCCGCACAGACCATAGAAGGTGCAACTCAATGCTATATAAATGGAAACTAGCAGATACTACTCTCTGCGAAAATGTGGAATAAACTCTGACCCACATGCGGTCGCCCCAGAAGAAGTTAGGTTGTGGTATCCACGAGCTGAGCAAGGCAACTTCTGCAGCACTGGACTGCTTGGAAAATTTAGATAATAATGTATAAATTATTTTTAGGACCTTTGTTGTCATAAAAGTGACTTATACACTAGCTGTACACGTTAGTGTATTACGTTCTTTCATATTTTTATAAGTCCGTTCAACAGGACACGAAATTTAGAAGATTTTGCTAAAGCATTCTTGATAATTAATTTTTCATTTGACTTACTCTGCAAAGAACAGATGATTTTTGAACAATTTCATTCACTACCGCTAGTAGGTTTGTGAGCAGTTATATGGCATTTATGTACCTTATTTTCGTGAACTGATTACAGAAAGTTCTTCATACAGCTTAAAAAAACTCATATTGGGAATTACTATTAAAACGTTTGAAAACTAATAATCTATTTTCCAGCAAGAATCCAAAAAGCGATTTTTGTCAGAAGAGGAGCCAAACTTGATTTAATTTATTATGACTTAAATTTAACGCCATATTTTCGTGATTAATATTGTATGTAAAATCAATACACTGAATTAAACCAAAATACGATACATAAGTGTATGTGCATATACGAAATAAAGCATCCGTAGTATCACAAAGAGGAATTCAATATTTCTTGATTGATTCTGAATTCCAGAAACGACGTGCATCGTTTTAAAGTAAGTACCTCGTCAAGTCGTTAGTTATGTTCTAGAATCTACTTTTTTAAAGCAAATTTTTAATTAAATTTGTTTCCTCATTTCTTATTTTATAGTAACAAATTGTGAAATTATTCGAAGGTAGGTAGCCGCATGTGAATACTCCAAATTTAAAGGAGTAAAGCGTAATAAAAAAATATTTGAATAAACTATTTTTAATTGGAATTATAAGATAAAAACATAAAAAAAGGTAGACAAACTCTTATCTATTAACGGAAATTCATGCACAGTACAACTTTCATAAATACAGTTAACAAAAATTTGTGTTCAGCGGATGAATTTATGTTCCAGTAGGATAACAATTCAAAGCATACTGGTGGGCGAGTAAGGAATTTTTGAACGAAATTTATGCAAATCATTGGAAATATTTGTAAACGAAGGAATAATATTATTCTAATAGGGATGGTTTGTGAGCAGTTAAGCAATATGGTATTTATTAACCTTATTTTCATGAACTAATTGCAGAATGTTCTTTATACAGCTTAAAAGAAATCGTATTGGGAAAGACTATTAAAATGTTTGAAAACTAATTTGCCCTAAAATAAATAATCCATTTTCTAGCAAGAATCCCAAAATCGCTTGATTGAATATTATGACTCAAAATTAACACCTTATTTTCCTTATTAACATTGTACGTGTCAATGTAAAATCAATACATTTTACTTTATTTGTATATTCAAAGGTCACATTCATTTGCAATAGGATATAACAATAAAGTAGAATTCATTGATTTTAAGCGGCAGCGAATAAAATGAATTAAATAAAATTTAGTTTTTTTTATCCATGAACATTTTCGTTTATTTATTTTTGTTGTAATTTAACCAACAAAATAGATCGCAACACTATGTGTACTAACAAGTTGGTTTCAAATTCAAATAAATTCAGAAAATAATACCGAAAATACAAAAAGTCACTATTTTATTTATTGATGCAATGGAACATTTTTCAATTATTATTGTTACCTGAAATGCTGCGTGATCAGGCGTGCTAACAATAAGGAGAATGGGTCAATTAATGTAACGATGATGCATGAAAGGCCCAGGAAGTATGTAGTATGTTAAAAGAAATATATTAAATAAGGAAAACACAACAACTTTGTCCTTTATTTAATATTTAATAATATATTTAATATTTACATAAAAGAAATTAAGCTTTTAAATAGGTTAAAGTAATTTAATCAAAGCTATGTGTACAGGTAACGATGAACAAGTATTAGCAAACTGAAAATAAATTAATGGCATTGTAAATATTATAAAAATAGTATGTATATGCATCGGTCGGTACAGACAATATCTACTTTGAATGGTGTCGCGAACGGACACGTGGTAAAAAGCAAAAGAAATATTGACCAGCGCTTCACTATGTATGGTTTAATGAGCACTTGTGGTGAATGTATTTACCTCTTGAAGGCCGACGAGTAGGAGAGTTCTAAAAAAAATTCAATGTAAGAAGAGTCACTTTTATTATCTAGTTTAGAGATAACCAATCATATTGCAAATAGTGATGTCTAAAGAATTAATAGTTAATTAAAGACGCAAACTAAAGAGTGACATCAATGAAATTAATATCATTAAAAGATTCCTTGAAAACTCACACGATGTGGTTTATAGATGACGTTTATAATAGTAAATAAAATTATGTCAATTTTGATACTTGGTCCGTATAATTTTGACATGTAGAAACAATAGCTGAATAATAAATAAAATTACTAATTAAGATATAATATAATATAATATAATATAATATAATATAATATAATATAATATAATATAATATAATATAATATAATATAATATAATATAATATAATATAATAATTAGAATATAAATTCGAAAGAAAATTTCCAGAATTATTAAATACTTAAACTGACCGTTCGGTATATTCGCGTAATAGGAGTGTCGTTTATGACTAGTCCGATTATGCTTCCTCTTGAAAATATAAATAATATGCCACAAAGTGTTTTACGAATTGGTTAACATTTTTAAATTTGATTTATTTTTAAATATGTAGTACAATTTATAACGAGATTAAAATTATTCTTGATGTATGCGAAGTGAACTATATAGACATTAAATAGCTTGCAGTAAAATGTATGAACAATTCCAGTAAATGTGAATACATGTTGACTTTTCAAATTCAATGTACCGTACAAATAGATGTTATGTATATGTAGTATATATTAACTTTCACTATAACACACAAATGAAATTATCGAAACTTTGTTATAGTGAGATAGCGACTTTATTGTAAAATTTACATTGTGTTAAAGCTGCAGGCAGTACGATTTATTTATAGCAAGTGTTATAACCTCGTAGAGGTATGTATGCATGTAGATAGTGACTTATTTGAAAACTTTTCATACTTTCCATCTATATTTGCATTTTTATTGTGGTTATTTAAACACATATCTATAAATAACATCTACCTCTTACATAAAGCTTCAATGCAATTGGGTGGTTGCCCTATTATACTAAATAATATAACGCGAACGAAATTTATAAAGATGACTACGTAAAATTTCACGTAATAACACGTACATGCAAATAGTGAAGTACTCCTACATTGTATCAGATGCATATAAGTTTTGTATAAAAAATGAAACTTTTATGAAATCCTTTTATAATTTTATATAAAAGATACCATATCAATCTTTTAACTAACATTAAGTATACAATACAATAATACGAAAATGTTACTAATCTGTATATGTAAACATGGATATACACAACGCATACTTATCTCGCATTGGTAACTTCTACGTACAGACACGTGTTTCGAACTCATCCTAGCTCTCGTCAGCATACAAGGAGAAGTACACCAATTGCTCGGTGTATATCCATGTAAACATATACAGATATGTTGTGTAACATTTTGTGTTACTGTATTTCACTCGAGTAGTGGGTTATACATCTAAACATATAACTCTCTTCTAATAGCTTAGCTACCACGGAAACCATTGCTGGCGTGCCTTTGTTGGTCGTCAGATGTCTTGTAATGTTTTCTCATGACATGCGACGTACAAGATTGTGTATTAATAGCAGCGAAGCAAAGCATTTGGTATGCATCTACACTGACGAGAGCTAGAATGAATCTGCAAAGCAGGTTTGCAGATAGAAGTCACTAATGCGAAATAAGAATGCGTTGTGTATATTCACATAAACGGGTATGTCTGTTAATATTTTATTACTAAGTTAATGGAGTTAATGGAATAATCTATGGAATACATCTATCAACCTTTTCATTTTACACCGATAATCTTCCACCCACAAGATCACGAAAATTTCTATATGCAAATGACCAGGCTTTATGCGCCCAAACCAAAAATTTAGAGGATGAAGATCTGCAAGCTTTCGACGAATATTATAAGAAATGGGGCTTATGACCGAAATCCGAGCAATATGCCTTTCATTTGTGTAACAAGTAAGCAGACTACCACCAAATTCAACATTCGGCTCTCTGAATGCTAAATTTGGTGGTAGTCGGATCAACCACAACCCCCACCCTAAATATCTTGGCGTAACGTTAGACTTACGTTTAAGTAGCATCTCTATAAAACTAGTCAAAGGGGGTAGACCCGCAATAACATATTACATAAACTTATCAGCTATTCACAGGGAGCGAATGGGGAAGCTTGGCGAACAGCAGCTATTGCATTGGCTTACTCTCCTGCTGAATACGGTGCTGCTGTCTGCTATCGAAGCTCTCACGCCAAGCTAGTATATATTCAACTTAATGATCCATTGAGAATGATCACAGGTACTGTTAGACCCACTCCTAATCTCTGGTTACCGATTGTTTCTAACATTGCCCCGCCGGATATCAGACGTCTCGCTGCAGCACAGAATGAATGGGCTATGATTTCCAATAAGATTGGTCTTCCCATTCACGATGATTTGGAGAGCGTCTCCAGCACCTTGCTGAAATCTAGGACATCGATTTGGCTGAATAAGGAAGTTCAACGTCAATGTGAATGGTTGCTGGATAGCCCTCCTCGAAAAAAAACCCTGAATTGAGGAATAGAGATCTAATTTCTAATTCTTTAGAGCGTCTGTCGGGCGTAACTCTCCCACGTAGGCAATAGTCCCAATTAAATAGATTTTCTCCGACTGCGGATATGTGTAGCAAAACTATGGCCCACATAGTAACGACTTCCCCAGAAGAAGTTTTCCTGGTGGCATCCACGAGCTGAGCAAAGCAACTCCTGCAGCTCTCGACTGGTTAAAAAATTTAGATATTAACGTATAAATTAGCTTTATGACCCATCTTTCTGTCATAAAAGTGATGATAATCCACTATTTGGACGTATACAAAGAATAGTTCTTTGGGATTAAAGGCCGGTTGTACCAACAAAGTATACTGGTAGTTCAACGTGATCCTCAGTGCAACAGAAAAAATGCGTTGTACCAACTTAGTTCAAGCTTGAACTGCTTGTCAAACACGCAGTCAAGTGAAGGGTGGATCTCGGGCGTTCAGTAGCAGTTCAAGTAATATTACTCGTTAACGCCTGCTTACTTATGTTGGTACACAAAAATTTTATTTATATTTTCTGAATATTTATAAAAATGGATATGTTGAAGGAGCTACCAATTGTTAGATTTTAATGATTAATATAATTAATGATTTTATGTATATAAATATTAAATTTTTAGTGTTAGTAGCTTATATACTTCATAGCTTTAATTAAACACCATGTGAATAATGAATATGTATTAAATCAAATAAAACTTTACAAATTTTTTCTAAATTTCTAATTTTATATCATGTTCTTCCTGCATAATTGTCGGTATGCTTTCTTTCTTTTTCTCTACCATCTCTAAATTGTGCATCTTGCAATAACTTTAATTTTAAAATATGGTCTTCTAGAAAACATGCCTTTTGTAACTCTGCCGATTCTTTCTTAGAGCCTTTTCTAAGAGTAGGTGATTTGGTCATTTTTAACATGTTTGGTGTGTAGGTGGACCAATTTGAACATGACTCTAGCACATCATGTTCTTGTTCAACTATAAAACAAAGGAAATATAGATTTATATTCACGTAATCATTAAATCTTACGCTCACTTATTTTCACCTCAACTTCTGCATTTGCGAGGCTAACATCAGCAGCTTGTGCATAGTTATGATCTACTTGCATTTAATTTACATCAAATTCTGCTTCAAGCCCTGTTAATTGCCCCTCTATTAATTCTTTGATATCTGTCTCTACACTACAGATTCCAAAGTCTTCACGTGGGCCCCTTCCTGTCTTCTGCATATGAGCTTTTTCATTAGCAAACTTGTCTTTTGTTAATTTCTGTCAATTTTCATATTAATTTTTTAAAGTTCTTCTACCACGGACGGCATTCCCACATATACTTTTAAAGTCACCAGCCAGATTATTCCATGTTTCTATTTTTTTTTCTTTTCTGAATCAGTTCTTTTATTTTTCAATACAGTTCTGCACTTTCTAACAAGGGATAGTAACGTAGCTTCTTCTTTGGTTGAGAAACTTGTTGCCCTTTTTTATCCATTCTAAAAAATATACTCTGTACTTGCATATAAATAAATAAAAACTTACCCGATATATTAATTACTGAAATAAATTTATGTAATATAGTAGCAAATATGTACTTCTTGCTTCTGCTGCTTGCAAGTGAATAAATAGAAGAAAAATATTTGCATTTTATTTATTACCAATAATAAAATACAGATGTTTCAAAAAGCAGATTTTGCCGTTCGTGCCCATTTTTCTATTTTATACCTGCTCTCTACATAAATATTCTGTCGTATGCACCGAATTTATTATTTTCCTTTACTACCAATCGACTTTAACCAACAGTCAACTGACTACTTATTTATTAGCTTTTATGCAACGCAAACAACGCTGAACTAGCATCATCTTTGACCAGTAGATCAACTGAACTCAGAGTTAAAACTATATATGGTACAACCGGCCCTAAGTCTGGTAAACGTGGTGGTCAATTTATCGAGGCTTCATTTCCTCTACCTATACATTTGTTTCGGTACTGCTGATTTAAGTGGTTTTGAACATTTAATGGAGCCAAGCAGTTGCAAAGAATATCTTTAAATTTTATTCGTCGCGTAAATCTTATCTGTGTAAATGGTGGATACTTTCAATAATTTCCATGACATCTTTATTATTTTTTGCATGTTTTAGTAACAAAATTTTTCTGTTACAGTTACTTTGAATTATTAACACACAAATTTCACGAAAACCATGACAGTAATCGACTCTTACAAAGAATACCTTTTCTGTAGTAAATAAGTTACATAATCTAAATTTTATACTCAAATCCCTCTTTTTCCATTGGCGTAGAAATTTGGAATGCACAATTATTAAAAAAGAAACAAGTTCTACGCCTATGGAATGATGTTACTCAAAATTTTGATATGGGTTTTTTTATCTCGACGTACCAAATTTCAGCAAAATCGCGGGAGCCGTTTTATATTCATAATAAAAAAACGTTTGCGGAAGTGTAACTTCGGTGCCGTATAACGCTCAAACTAAGTAACTTTGTACTAAGGTAAATTGCCTTAAATATGCTTAGTTTGGTGTAAGAAACATGTAGTAAGTTTTTGTAAAGACACCTTGTATATTGCGCAATGCGTAAAAATTTCAAGGTAATACTATTATTAATAGAAGAATAATATTTAAGTTAAGAATGTCTCAGGTATCAAGAATAGAGCATTACGTACATTAAATTAAGTTGCGTGTATAGGAATGATTTTCCTCCGCATTTCACCGTAAAAGAACTGGCGAAAATGTTTCAAATGGGAACGTAATCTCTTAACAACAAGCCACGTTTTGGTCGATTAATCGAAATAATCATACCTGCCGAATCTGTGCCCCTGTGATATAATTATTGATCCATGTTAAAATATAAAGAAATCAGTAACAATGTCTCGTCTTTGGACACAATCATTTGTCAAATACTTTATGACTACAGGTTTGTTTTGGTTAGTTTTAGAAACCACTACGCAATCGTACTCGCTGTTTGGTGTTTTGGTTGCATATGAACTAGTTCTTAATTTTTGATTATATGTTTTGGTTATTGCAAGAACTAATCCGGAATGATTTTAGAACCGTTCCAGCAGTTCTTACTCCTTAGCGAGTACCGATTCAAAATTAATAATTCAAGCTTACGCACTGTCGCTTATATGTTTTGACATTTTTGAATGTTGGTAAAAAGTTGGTCTCTAAATTGCTCTAAGTCTCTGATAAAAATAATCTAAATAAGAAATGTAGAGAATTTGAAGTAAGATATTTGAATGCGTTAATTTAATTTACTTTTGCATCAAAGCGTGGTAACGGCAAATAAATTAAAGGTAAACATTATATTCAAATTTGTGGTTGATTTAATAGAAAGAAAAGGTAGTTGCTGTTGACACAAAAAATGTCGAGGTACAGTTTTGATACTGATTTTCTAAAAACAATACTTTAAAGTAAATAATTTTAAAATATTTCATATATATCAAATTTTTACTTTTATTTATTATATTTCTCTTTTTAATAATTCCTGACCAGCAATTATGAGCTTCCACAAAAATACAGTTACGTGTGCAATTACGCAGAGATTAAAAATTGGAACTTTTTTCTACTTATTTAAATTGCAACTAGATGGCGCACTAGTAAAGTTTCAATGTGTTTTGGTTTTTTGAGTTCATTCAGATTCACAATAATTCTGGAATTAACAAAGTTGTGCGCATAAGTTCTGCGCAGTTCTATTTCTATTCAGAATTGCGAACTAAAACTAACCTTATTAAACATATATAGAATTCGAGGTATAGCAACAATGTTAGTCGTGTAAGAGCAGATTTCTTTGAACCGCGTTAGATCGTTTGTGCAACTATGTAAATGGGTAAATATATGTTGATAGAGGACATTATGACAAGAGATGCAGCTATGGTTCTTTACCATAGAGAGTTATGAAAAGAAAATCCCGGCGGTGGCGGTGGCGGTGGCAATGTTTAGCGACCGTTTTTTGAGATTGCCATAAAATTTCGATATAAACTGACAAACTAATATCCATTGCAACAATTACATCATCCTAATGCAGCTTAGACTTGGTTCCCAAAAATGGCTTTCAATTTAGTAATCCAACTGTCCAACAATCGGAAATGTTTTCAGAACAACGAAGTGCAAGCAACTGTAATGACCTATTTTGAAAACGGAATTTCTCGTTACTTGTTACGGTTGTCGAATTATTGATTAAGCGACGAATTAACTGTATAAAATTGTAGAGCGATTGCATTGACAAATAAAAAAATATACACCGCGACCAATTTCAACTGATTGCAGTTAATTGCATTAAAAACTTTAGATTAGAATATTTAATTTAATATTCGTAGACAGACTACATTGCTCATGTTGCTTACTGCATGCCATTATTATTTGTTGTCGATCGTTGTGTAGTATTTTTGTTCCTCTTTTCTTTGTATGTTTTTGTGCTCAGATTCAAACTCTGTATTTATAAGAACATTAAAATACTGCTATTTATAGCGCATTAAGACACTTTTATTATTATGGTCCAATTTCGAAGTGGAATACAAAAAGAAAATAGAACACGGAGTTTTATTCTCTGCGATCGTACCCTTCTCGATTTTCGGCAGAATATTCTAGACAAGACATAGGTCCTCAACACATTTGAAGGTTATCTCAGTGACCTGGTTCAAAGGCGTTTGCAAACTGATAAAACTGATTTGTTTTCGAAATGACGCCCAGAGTGTTTGTGAAAGATATTCGAAATAGGAAGGAGGTTCAATAATTCCTTAGAAAATCCAAGAGATGGCGCTAGAAATATGACAAAAATTTGTAACGGGTGTTTAGAAACATTCGAAGTCAAAGTAGTCCTTGAAAATATGAAGTCATGTCTGAGATAGACCCGTTATTTAGTAAGGGTCGTTTGTCATTAGACTGCTGTCATAGTTTCAGTTAAATTCATAGCGTAGGTTATTTTTTATATTTGATTGACGCAACAAACTTTGGTTCATTTAGAAAAATGGAAAAACATGAGTTTCGTGCGGTGATTAAACACTTTTATTTAAAAGGCTTAACACTAAAAGAGATCAAAGTCGAATTGAACGAAGTTCATAACACATCTGCTCTTGTGTTCGTGACTGCTTACAATTGGGTAAATGAATTTAAACGTGGCCGTACATCCATAAAAGATTAACATCGTTCGGGACGCCCAGTGGAAATGACTTCCTCCGAAATCATCAACAAAATCCACCATATGATTTTGAGTGATCGCCGAATCAAAGTGCGCGAAAAAGTTAAAGCCACAGGCATGTCACAAGGTACAATGTTTTCAATTTTACACGATAAATTAGGTCTGAAAAAAATTTCGGCAAGATGGGTGCCGCGTTTGCTCTGAGTGGAGAATAGACGCAATCGTGTGATCGAATCAGGGGCTGGTTTGTCACTTTTACATCGCATCGCTACGTCGCTGCATAACTGTGGACGAAACATGGATACATTACTATCCTCCAGTAACAAAGCAACAGTTGAAACAGTGAATTTTTAAAGGTGATCCAGCTCCGAAGAAGGCAATGACGGTGAAATCGGCCAACAAGGTGATGGTCAGTGTTTTAGGATGCACGCGGAATCATCTATATCATACTGCTCTACCCGAAGTTATTATTAATGACTTCGGGTAGAGCAGTATTTAAACCAGAATGGTAAACCTTTTTAATCTTCTATAAGTAAATTTATATTTTATAATAAGTATACTTATATTTTAAAGAAATAGTCGCACTTATTATAACTTTAGATCGTCAAAGAATATATACCAAACAACGATGGATGTTCTCTTAATGAACTGCCTAACCAATAGGCAGCGACTTATTGACACAAACACTATTGTGATATTGTCATTTCGTCTTCTGTGATTTTAACATAAATAACTGGTCGTTCAACTTAAGCGTTCTGTGTATTAACATGAAGTTGATCGAAGTCATCTTGCGCGTTAATTGATGCGTACGGAGACTCATTGAGTAGCCCATAATTTAATACTGATTCAAGAGACAGTCCATATTAATTAGTACAAAGCCACTGACGCTCACTCCCATGTGTTGCTTGCAGACCGCTGTACCTTATTTGTCATATTCTAAGAGTTGTTCATAAAAGAAGCCGTAATAAAAAGATGATTCCTAATTCCTTCAATTAGCCACATTAAAATTGTAGTCCTAAGTTAACGTAGTGCTGTGAATGACATACTGCGATGTGTTAGAAGACCGAAAAGGAGAGTCCTGTATTACGACCGCACTCGCATACATAACGTCTCTCGAACAGTGGATTTTGTTAAGATAATCCACTATTCGACAGTCTCGACCTAGTATTAAATGATAAATTCGGAAGACCGTATTTCATTCCGGCGGCCGAAAAGAAAAAGAAAGACAAATGAAAAATGAAATATAAATTAAAAATGGAAAAAATTAGTTTCCTCTAATTTTTGCATCCAGTCACAGTTTAACACATCTAAAGATTATATTTCGGAATTTGTTAATGGTACTTACAACTAAAGAGCACGTTACAAACAGTTTGTCAAGTTTGGAAGTACATAAAGTTTGTAACGTGCTCTTTAGCTGTAAGTGCCTGATGAAGCAACTCTGCTGGCGAAACAATTTTCGTCGTTTTACGATTACATATTAAAAAAAAAATTTTTCTAATAGGGTTTTTTTTTTTTTTTTAGAATACGATTAATAATTGTGGTAAGGGGTTTTATACCTTTTTTAAGTTTTCACTTAACCACAGTCTGCAAAGAAAGACTTTTCACAATTACTTTCCGATCAAAGGAGTTTAATAGATTTCATAAGTTATATATTAAAGTTAAACTCATAAGTACACATTAATTTCCTGAAACGGTGTAAAAGTAACAATATTTTTCCTAAATTCATGAACGTAAATGTAACGACAAATTGTAGAAATAACAATAAAGTCATTTCATATGCAAAAATGAAATGGTTGAACCTAGAAATGAAATATCTGTACAGTAAACTTAGTAAATTAGAATTAGAATTATATAATTTGCATCTTAAGTTAACTAAAAGCATGAACAATAATGAATTTGAAGAGTGGTGTAACTTTTATAGGAAAATTACGGAAATTAAAGACCATAAATTGAAAAAGAAATGTTTAAAACTAAATAAGAAATTCAGAAAGTTATGTCCACCAAAAGAGTACATTAATAGAATTCCTATAAAAGAAACACTAGTGATTAATCAATCACCCGAGAATTTTAGTGATGTAGAAATAGATCTGTTAAACAAAGGTTTAAAATACTGTTTGCCAAACCGTCAGATTCCTATAGAACAGGTGATTGCAAGTATCGAAACTTCGATTAAGTATTTAGAACAAGGGCCAAAAAACTTCATTCGAGAAGCTTGTAAAACCCAAATCGATAAGAATTTACAGCAGCACAAACAGAAGTCAGTCAATAAAGAATGGAATATCATTAAAACTCTTAGATCGAAGGACTGTTTTTACCTAAAAGCAGATAAAGGGAACAAGTTAGTAATTATGGACAAAATCGACTATTTTCAAAGAGTTAAGAATTTAATTGCCGAAGGTCCGTATGTAGAAATTAAGAGAAATCCGTTACCTAAAATGATTAGTAAAATAAAAGACGCGTTAAAGAAATGTCCAATTTTAATAACTTCTACCCAAAAGTATAAATTAAATATTAGTAATCCTTTAGTACCAAGAATGTATTGTTTACCGAAGATACATAAACCAGGTAACTCGATGAGACCAATCGTTTCAGGTATCAACTCACCGACTTATCTGATTTCTAAATGGTTAGGGAAAGAATTTAAAAATTTACCCGTAAAACCAGAAAATTTGTCAGTTAGTAATTCCTTAGAATTTGTTAAATTAATTAAAGATTGTGAACTGGAAGCCGGGGAAATTTTAGTTTCATTCGATGTAACGTCATTATTCCCTTCGGTACCTATTCCAGATACTATGAAATATTTAGAAGGCTTGCTCCACAAGAATAACATTGAACCTTCAAAAATAAAAGAATACATGAGATTGACAACTCTGTGCATGACGCAAAATTGTTTCCAAGTAGGAGAAAAATTTTATGAGCAGAAACAAGGCACAACAATGGGTAACTGCCTATCTCCTTTCATAGCCAATTTATTCATGAGTCAATTTGAAGTAGAATTTAAAAATAACGCTAAATATTTCCCGAGAGTCTGGATCAGGTACGTAGATGACATTCTCGCGATTTTTGATACACGGAAATGCGAATTAGACATGTTCGTTAATCAGTTAAATTTGAAATTTCCGACGATTAAATTTACGGTGGAAAAGGAACACATTGGCAAGATACCATTTTTAGATACTTTACTGATTAGGAATAAACATAAAATAGAAATCGATATTTTCCGGAAAGAAACCAATGTTAATAGATTTATCATCGCGGATTCAAATCATAGTTTTCAACATAAGACAGCTTCTTTTAATTTCTTAGTCAATCGGTTACTAAATTTTCCGTTAACAAAAGAGAGATATGAAATAGAACTGGATTTCATTAAAAATATCGCGAAATATAATTGCTTTGACATAGAAATAATCAATAAATTAATTAGAAAAACAACACTAAAAAATACAATCCGCGAATCCACAAGTTTGACATCTCAAAGTAACCAGGAGAAAAAGTACATGTGTTTGCCATACCACCCCATCACGAAAAACATTAATAAAGTTGTGAAAGAACGAGGTCTCAAAGTTGTCTTTCGGTCCGAAAATACTATCAAAAGTCTCCTAGGGAATGCCAAAGATAAAGTTAATTTTAATTCGAAATCAGGTATATACGAAATTAATTGCGATGATTGTAATTGGAAATATATAGGCCAAACAAAACGACCAATAATAACCCGGTTTAAAGAACACATATCACATATTAAATACAATAGACCGGATAAATCTAACGTTGCCAACCATGCTTTAAGTACACTGCACAATGTGTCGATTAAAGGGTTGAAACTTGCCAAGGCCGTTAATAACCCCCGCGATTTTGACGCCTACGAAAGTATTCATATCGCTAAAAACAAACAAAATTCTATGAACAGAGATAAAGGACCGATCCCCTTCACCTGTCTCTTTTCATTCTTTGAACCGTAAATAAAAAGGTCGTGGACGTTTCAAATTGGAGAAAAAACACATGTGGGTGCCGTTTTCCTTAAGAGAGGTAATATTTTGTCGATCCTTTCGTTCAATATATTTGCATATTTGAGTTAGTGTATACGTGGACGCCGTATAAAGTTGTTGCGTAAGCAGTTGTACTAGCTTTACTGTGCCCCATGTGCGACACCTTGATTAGTGGTTTTACCTACTGATGATGACAACTTAGTTGTCGAAATACGTATTTAGGATACGATTAATAATTGTGGTAAAGGGTTTTATAGCTTTTTTAAGTTTTATTTCTATTTTAATTATCTTTACTAAATTTAGAAAGCTGAATTATGACAAACATAAATGCTTGAATAATTTTTTCAAAATATTTTCAGTAAGAGTTTGCACTTGTAAGTATTCATTTTAAAGAAATAATTGCTGTATCTATACGATTTACCTCCGTGTATATAATTTATTGATAGATAAAGAAATCGGAAATGGTAATAAGGTAGAATGTTTAATTTCCTTTAACATAAATAAACATATCTATTCTATTTCCACATTTAAATGTTTCTTGTTGACCTATTTAAAAAATCTTCAACAACAAACGAGAATAGGTACATTGAAAAATGTCATTCGGATAATGTCCGCATTATCAAGTTGATATTATTCAGAATATCTTTACTTAAATTAGTTTTCCCGTGACACAGATAGGAAAATTTCTTACATTAATAACAACTATGAACATAGCTATAAAAAATTATATATAGACCTCCCTTAAAATAACTGTACATTGTATACGCCAAATATAACCAAAACGTTAACTTAGAGTCAACGCGTTGCCATTTATAAATCCATTTTACCAAAATAGAACAGTAATGAAGGCTCGACAACAAAGTGTACTTAGGAACCAAATACATGCACATTTGGTGTGCAGGTGTTAAGTAACGATGATTGAAGCATCTCAATCTATCTTTACCGCGTCACCACTTGACGGTATTGAGATCGTAACCTTAACATTAATAAAAATGCAACAACTAAAATAAACTGGAAATTTAGGTCAAAAAAAAATTCTTTATGTACTAAAGCATTAGGCTTTTATTATTTTACTACTAATTTTCACGTAATTTTAATGAAAAGAAAAAAACATTATTATATACCTTTCACATCTTTCACGTAGAGTTAACATATTGCCGCGTACTTGTTATTTGAATTCAAATTAAAGTACATACTTCTAAATATGAACTGGATTTATTACAAAAATTTTAAATGATGTTAATTAGATTTAGTATTTGGATCAGAATAATTGAAACATATATGAGTAGGTAAACCCCACCAGTTTTGTATAATACAAAGGTATTTTTAATAATATAAAATATTATTAAGTATTTGGACTTAAGGAAACAATGATAATTTTATTTAAATAAAATAATTACCAGAATTACCTCCTTCATGATATATATCTATAATAATATATCCATAATAATGAACTTTTTTCTTCATCTTACAATATCATACGTTGTGACAGATGTACAAAATACTGGTAGATCTCTTGGTGGTGGTGTACTTATTGCATGACGTAATGAAATTAAATAGTATACAGTATAAAGTAATTGATGTGTCTTCCATTAAATCAGCGGTTCCATTGATAGATTTAATAATATGTAACTGCGAAAATATTAAGTCTTCATATTTTCTTGTATTAGTTTATATCCCACCTAATTTAAACTGCGCAGATTTTGAACTATTCCTCAACATGCTGGAAATCATTATTACTGGGAAAAATATTTTACTTGTAGGGGATTTTGATATTCCGAATTTTGGAAAACCTGGTGTTGCGTCTGATGCAAATATAGAGCTTCTACTTTCATTTATGGTATCTTTAAATCTAACTCAGTTCAACGATATTACCAATGCAAATGATCGACTGTTGGTCGTGATACTATCAAACATGGATTGTGAATTCGATGTTGGATATGATTCTGACTCCCTTGTTGTTGAAGACAGACATCATCCTGCATTATGGTTTGATGTTATGTATAGGGTAATATCTCGTACACGTCCATTTCTATCAAACAACAATATTAAATATAACTTTAAAAAGACAAATTTTATAAACCTGTTTTCTGATCTACTCAAAACTGACTGGTCATTCCTAGATAGTTATATTGATGTTGACGAGTGTCTTGTTGCTTTTCATGACAAACTTTATTCTGTTTTAAGCATTTCTGTTCTTGTGCAAAGATCTTCTTCAAATAAAACTTATCCTCCGTGGGTTACTAAGAACATAAAGAAAAATCTTCTGTCGAAGGAAGTGGCAATCTACTGTAATGATTATTACAAATTAGAGTTTCAGAGAATTCAAAGAATTACTAAAACAGAAATTTCTATACACATGACATAGAAGAAAAAATTATTAATGATCCGTCTTAATTCTGGACTTTTGTTAATTCAAACCGCAACATGTCTAGTAATTTACATTTTAATAATCAGGAATATTTCAAACCACAAGCCATTGTTGACGCCTTCGCATCTACATTTGTAGAAGTTTATCGTCCTAAAAAATCCGATGATACATCACGTGAGTACGAAACTATTAGTAGTTATCTGCTTATCGTCGTTCCTTGTATTGCACAGCATGATATCATCGATGCCATTGGGAAACTGAAGAATAAACATACTGCTCTAGACGATAATATCCCAACGTATTTGGTTAACGACTGCGCCAATGTTTTTGTTCATCCACTCTCCAAACTCTTCTATTTGTCCATTAAAACATCTTCATTCCCACAAGCATGGAAAATCGCTAGAATTTGACTGACATCTTTAATTATAGGCCTTATTTCTGTTTTTGCGAAAATCTTTGAATCCGTCCTGTACAAAATCATCTCGTTCACATGTCTGCCCCTTATTTCTTCTTCGCATCATGAATTTGTGAAAAATCGCTCGACCCTAACAAGCTTGTGCTGCATAACCCAAGATATAGCCGAAGCTTTAGACGATGCTAGTCAATTAGATGGTATTTATACGGACTTCAGTCGCGCACTTGATACCATCGACCATATTTTACTCTTATAAAAACTGTCAACTTTTGGATTTAACGATTCCTTACTCAGGTTTGTGAAGTCATATTTGATGGATAGAGCAAACTATATTACTTACAACGGCTATAAATCAAGATTTTTTTACCCGACTTCTGGAGTTCCTCAAGTTCCTCAATATATTTATTAATGACCTAATGGCATCACTTGACTGCAATGTATTGGCTTATGCAGATGATCTTAAAATATATCACACCATTATAAACATATCTGATGTGGATTTTTTGTAAAAGAACTTGGCTACTCTCCACAGCTGGTGTCGCATGAATAAATCAAATTTAAACATTTCAAAATGCTGTATTGTAACTTTCACAAGGAAAATACATTACAAGAACTCTCTTTATTACGATGATAATACTGTTATAGCGATACGAAGTTCTACAAGGGATCTTGGTGTTGGCGGTGGTGGGCATTCGACAGTAAGTTGGCCTTCAACGATCATTTCTCAAACGTCACTAGATCTGCTGTTAAGTCTCTGGGTTTTATTATCAGAATGTTCCTAAATTTCACTAATGTTGGTACCATTAAATCTCGTCAGTCAGTAAGTTGGAATATGCGTCTACCATTTGGTACCCAATCTATGACCTACACGTGAATCAAATTGAATGCGTTCAGCGTAAATTTTTGAAGTACTTGAGTTACAAGCTGGATGGGGTCTATCCAGAACGCAATAAGGACCAATTTATTGTGTAGGGCGCCATTGATGCATTCATCGAGAAACGCGAATAATTTATTTAACGATATTTTTATGTTCTTATGGAATTAATTAGCTTATGTATTGTTGTATTGTCACATAGTCAAAGTTTTGTTGTCCTATTTTGGATTAATCTGTTGGGCGAAATAAATCATTTTTATTATTATTATTATCTCTTCCACTCACAAGAACCATTCGTTCTTGGTTGCCATTATCTTACCCCATCGGTTCATTCGAACAAGATGGATGGCATAGTTATCAATCATTCATTTATTTTATATGAATATTGATTATAGTAGATACTTACCAGTACTTTCAAGGTGTGAACATATGTGTTGTCCGCTGCTAGCAGCTTGTGCCTCTTTCTGGGTGTGAACTTGTGTGTTGGTTGCTGCTGGCAGCTTGCATCTCTCTCTGGGTGTGTGGTTTTGTGTTTGTGCAAGCGCGCAAGTGTAGGGGTGTTGTATGTTGGCGGGCTCGTGCGTGTGTTTAGTGACCGGTCGCGTTAATTTTGAGAGATCGGAGAATCAGACGTTGCGCAAGGCCGCCAACCCTTTCCCGGCAACTTCTTTACTTTTCCGTGCAGTTCTTCGACGGCCCGACCCATCGAGGCAAGGCGCACACCAGCGAAGCGCACCCTGCACGGGATTGCTAATCGCCAACCGAGGAAACACTCTTAGCGGCTACTTCGGTCGACGACGGTCACCCTTTGTGCCATCTTAACGTTTTCCGCCATTGCGGGGGCACTGCACACACGTCGAGCGTGTGTGTGCTGTTAACGGCAGCCTAGGAACCCCGCCCAGGACCGGTCCTAGTGGTGTGTGCATTGCGCGGCGCCGTGCTTTGTGCCGCGTAGCTTGGTTCCTCTCTCCCCTGCTGGAAAGACGGAATGGCATCTGTCCGCCCATCGGGCAGACCCCCCTAGAGTTTGGTAGCGCATATGCTAGGCTACCACCCAGTAGAGGACCACATCAGCACTCCACCTGTTCCGTCATTTCGCCTCCCGGCCAAGTTGCCCGCGTTCGCGCTCTCCAACATCAGTTTAGCACGCGACGTATTATTGCAGCCGTGTCTAACAAGACACTTTTTTGCATTTTTAAATAAAGTTTTTGGTAGAGATCCAAAATATTTATGGACTTGTGTAATTTCTGTGGAATTTCTCCCGTTGCGCCAATCACAATTGGGACTATTAGGACCTTGTCCATCTTCCACATACTCTTGATTTCGTCGCTGAGAAGTAAATATTTATTTACCTTCTCACTATAGTTTCTTGTAGTGTTTTTTGCCAACAGAACAGCAATGTCAATGATGTATGTTATCTTGACCTTCTTCAGTGTCAGTACTATATCTGGAATATTGTTGGGAATTGTTTTATCCTTGATTATTTGGCGATTCCAATATAATCGAAAATTTTCGTCCTCGCAAACTGAAGGTGCTTCATATTCATAATACGGGACATTTTCAGAATACAACAAGTGCTTCTGTCTGAGCAGCTGGTGTATTATTTTCGCAACCCTCTTGTGCCTCTTGAGATATTGTTTGGGGGCAAGTACAGAGCATCCTGCCATCAAATGATCAATTGTTTCTTCCTTATCTGCGCATACACGACATTTAATGTCAGATAAATTCTCCATAAGAATTTTTTTCCTATAGGAACGCGTTGAAATTACTTGATCTTGGATGGCAGCTATGAATCCCTCTGTTTCTGCAAACAGGTTACCTGTATACAGCCATGCCTACGACGCTGAGGTGTCAAAATTTTCAGATCCAATTGTTAACGGATACTTGCCATGCAAAGATTTATTTTTTCATCTCTCTTTCTGTTGGGGTATACTTAAGATACTCGTGGATGGATTGAATTCATCGTTAGCTAGTTTGAGTGGCGTTAAATTGTCGATTTGAGCAATCGCATTATGCAATCTACTTTCATTTCGACTTTTGCAGGAAGTACTCTCGTAAATTATTTACCTGTGTATAATGCCTGCAATAAACACTCGGTATTCCTCTACCTCCTTCTCTTCTTGGTAGGTGGAACCTCTCGATAGCACTACGTGGGTGATGAATTCTAAATTTTCTGGCTTCTACTCTTGTCTTGATGTCTATTGCTTCAAGTTCAGTATCAGTCCAGTTAATTATTCCAAATCCATAAGTAAGTATGGAAGTTGCAAAGCTGTTTATTGCCTTGGATGGACATATTTCTTGCCGACAATCTGGCTTTCAACAACGATCGCAGCCTAGAGAAATACTGATCTTTCGCTGATTCTTTTGCAATATTGTGTTCTATTCCTCTAGCCTGCAAATAACCAACACACTTGTCCGCCTTCCACTTCGAACCCACGATGTTCAACCCATTGTCCCTTTTCTATGCAACTTATTTTGCATTTTTCCAATCCAAATTTCATTTGGATATCTCTACTATAACGGCCAACACAGTTTAGGAGATCGCGAAGATGATTCTTTTTCCTAGCATACAATTTGAGATCATCCATGTACCAAAGGTGACTAATATGTACGACAGGTTGTAGTAAATTACATCCCTTATTTAGGGAATTTAACAAAGTTGTTAACGGTTTCAAGGCTAAACAAAACCACAGTAGACTCAAAGCGTCTCCCTGAAATATGCCTCTTTTAATATTGATCTTACCTGCATCAATACTTTCTGTAGGGGTTTTCATTAACAAACTTGTCTTCCATTTAGTCATGGCATAACTAAGAAAATTAATATGATGCTCCTCAATCCTATATAACTTAAGAATCTCTACCAGCCACGAGTGAGGTACACTATCAAACGCTTTCTGATAGTCTATATATGCCATGTAGAGATTTTCTTTTGCTTTCACCACATTCTTCATCACAACTGAATCAATCAGGAGCTGTTCTTTGCAACTTCTTGATCCTTTTCTACATCCTTTCCGTTCCTCTTCTAAAAGGTTGTTATTCTCCAAATGGGCATATATCTTTTCAGATATAATCGATGTGAACATCTTGTATAACGTAGGAAGACATGTAATTGGTCTATATTTAGAGGGATCTTCAGCAGATACATTAGATTTCCGAATTAAGAAGGTGTTTCCCTCGGCCATGAATTCTGGCAGTTCGGTTGGTTGTTCTAGCAATAATTGGAAGCACTTAGCAAGTTGTAGGTGCGTCGATGTAAATTTCTTTAACCAGAAATTTTGTATTTTATCTGGTCCAGGTGCTTTCCAATTCATTGCTTTTTGGATTGCTCTTTTCACATCCTTTGAATCAATCCGCCAATTTATCATTGTCCTAACGTTACTTACCTTCCTTCTTTCATCCGCCAGCCATTTTGCATTTCTATGTTGCACCGGCGTACTCCATATTCCAGACCAATAATCTGATATTTTGTCTTTCGTTGGTAACTGAATCTGTTGTCCAGGATTTGTATCACTCAAGCCACGGTAGAATAATTTTTGATTTCTAGCGAACTGTTTATTTTGCTGCCTACGGGTATTACTGATTTTATATCGTTTCAACCTCTTTGCATATGCCGCTAATTTCTGCTTTAATAAATCTAAAATTTCTACAACATTGGAGTTTTCAGGTGAAACATAACGGCTCACTATAACCTCTGCATCTCTCTTAACCTTCGCGCTAGCATTGTCCTTTAAGCTTTGAGTTCATATTTCAATTTCCCGTGTCAGATTTCCTATTTTCCATGTCAATCGTTTTTCCCAACAAGGGGTTTTATTCCCACTATCGAATTCCATATCTACGGTGTCTATACTTTGATCATTTAAGCTGGAGCTCTTCCAGTGTTGTGCTAGTTTTTATTTTTGTCTGAATAATGCCGTTTACCTCGTTTATAATATCAGATGTGCCCTTTTGGTAGATAAGATTTTTTAGATGCGGCTTCTTACTAGGTACAACTCCATGATATTTAAGAAAATTATTCTCAAACTCTAAATGAAATCTACTTTCCTGTACGGGCAAGACTGTTAATTCAGCTGAAAACGGGATAATCTGTTCTTCAACCTCCACTTCATCATTACTACTCATACCAATTTCTAAGGAAACCTCTTGTCTCACTTGATTAATTATTTCCGCTGACAAACTGTTATTAATAAATATAGATCGTCTTTGATCTAAGATATTTTGAATGGTTTTATCCGCCAACTCTGGGAACTTTTCAGTTACCTGTCTATGTAGCTCTGCTCCATACGGTATTTTAACAGTTCCCAGTTTTGTTATTGTGTAATAACATCTGAGCATAAACTTTTTCATTTCTAACGTCCAAGAAGTTCTTTTCCTTTGATGTTCGTCCGCTATAATAGATTGAGAATTGACTATTTCTTCAATATCTTTATCTATATTCACGTCTACATTATTTCCCTCTTCTTGGATCAGCGTTTGTTGTTTATCATTTATATTCTCAATCTCCAATTCTACAGAAACCTCATTTCTTATTCCATCAATGACTTCTGGAGGTAATCTATTATTGATGAATATAGATCTACGCTGATCCAATACATTTTGTATAGTTTTATTTCTGAGTTCTGGGAACTTTTCAATTACTTTTCTATGTAATTCAGTCCCATATGGCACATTCAGTGTGTTTATTTTCGTTAGCAAGAAATAACATCGAACTAAGAACTCATCCATTTCGTTTGTCCATAAAATTCTTCTTCTTCGATGTTGACCAGACCGAGTGGGCTGAGATGTGAGCATTTCAGCAACATCTGGGCCTGCACTAGTGCTTGCTAACGTTTCATTAAAAGATGCTATGCTAGCGATCTCATTAGCTGTGTCTTGTAATGACACATCTAGGTAATGAGACCGTGTTCTAACCATAGTTTTTAAAACAACAGATTAAAGCAACAAATTAAGAAAATTAAACGAATTCAAATGAAAGAAAAAATTTTCAACTAAAATGTCACTTTGGCATCTAATCATAAAAGTACAATTTTTACCAAAAAGAAGGTAAAACACTACAACTAACAATCTAATAAGCTAAGAAACCAACATTATAAAATCAACCTAAAAGGAAAAATCAAATTATAAGATATAATCTAGTATAAGCTATCTTTTCATTCAATATCTTTCTATTTTCTTACCGAAAACTTGCTGAAGAGCCAAACCCACACTTCACCTAGTATAAAACCAACACCTAATCAAAGTTCCATTAATAAATAACACCACCAAAGCACAAAATATCATAAATTCGTAAATATCACGCAGAGCACATACGACTATGTCATATACGCGGCACGGTCAACTTATTATTATTATTATTATTTTTATATCGAAACAGAGTTATTTTATAAGTTTCAGATCATATTTAGTTTTGAGTAATTGATCCAATGTTCCCATATAATAATAATAAACTTTATTTCGTATTATCTTATACGAGGGATGTTTCCAAAGTTCTGGGAATTTAGCTATAATTTTTTTATTTTATCAATTTTCATCAATATTACAATATAATTCTTCAATATAATCGCAATTGATCGCAACGATAAATTAATTTTTTGAAGCCGTGCTCGAGAACTTTTTCGGTGTCTCCTCAATCCACCTACTTATGGCGTGTTTTATGTGTTAAACTCGCAAGACAAACACCCCGTAAAGGTTTTTTCAAATCTGGAAATAGATTAAATCGGAAGCAATTCCCGTCGTAAATCTTTCAAAACATTCTTCGTTTTTCTTGCGGTGTGCGATCTTGCATTATCCTGTTATAATAACGGACGCTTATGCAACTTCCCTGGCCGTTTTCTAATAAATGCCTGCCGCAGTGGTCCGGATAATAAGTTCGAATAATATTCTGCGTTAGCTGTACCTTTCGCCAGATAATTCATGAAAATAATCCTCTTGCAATCCCAGAGCACTACCTTTCCACTACCTTTCCAACAGACGGAACTGCACGCGCCTTAAGTGAAGGCCCTTCTTCGGGTTTACGCTATTCTTTGGATTGACTTTTGGTCTCAGGATTTAAATAAGGAATACACGTTTCGTCAGTGGTCCGTTGCCAAAATTCATCACCGTAACGGGCTAACAGCTCTTGAAGTTGACGACAAGTGTTAAACCTACTGAGTTTCTGTTCCGGTCCCAACAGTCTTGGCACCCAGCGGGCTAAAACCTTGCTTAGACCGAACAATCATGAACTTGTCGTGCACCTATTCCTAGGCGTACACTAATTTGAAAAATGATCATACGTCTATCCTATTTCAATAGATTCTCCATGGCAGTAATTTTTCTTTCATTTACCGACGTCCTCGGCCGACCACTGCGAGGATCGTCTTCTAATGATGTTCTACCACTTTTAAAACGATCGATCCACCGATATACAGTACTTTTAGATTCTGCAGACCGACCAAACACTCCTAGCAGACGTTTAATAGTTTCTGGAGTTTTCACATCCTCTATCCACAAAAAGAAAATTATTGTTCTTTGAGATTTAGTCGCGTTCTCCATGGTTATACAAACAGTGCTACGAAAATGCGTTTATATCGGTCGAACATCTGAATCAGACTGAACGATATTGCACTGTATAGTTGCCATAAACATGTCAAGACTTGTCTATTGCAAGTGTTTTTAGAATTGCCTATAAGTTCTGCGTAATTTAATTAAAGCACAATTCCTAGAACTTTGGAAACATCCCTTGTATATGTATGGAAAATATCAAAAAAACAGAAGAAAATAGTAAAATTTTTATTAACACTAATAACTGCGGACATATAGAACAAAAGTTTACATTACATTACAATGCACGTCATCATGCTACAATCAAAATCCATGTTCCAGAAATTCTTGTACACTGTAACATGCTTCTGATGTTAGCAGGCGACACAATACTTGTTTAAATTTCGTCTTTGTTTCAGTTTTTATATCAATTGCTAAATGATTATATATTCGAGTCGCTTGCGTTTCTAACACCTCTGGTGTCATACTGATGAGTGAGTTCTTTGCTTGCAAATAAGTCATAGTTTGCTTTTACGCGCACTCAAGTATATAAAGACGTGGTAAGGTAAGTATGCTGTTCCTTATGAACACCGGTCTACAAGTGTCTCTTCGTCTCAGGCCAAAAACATTCCTAATGCACATTTTTTGCGGAATGAATATTCTCGAGACGTCCACAGACGTACCCCAAAAGATGATCTCATATCGCAAACGCGATTGAACATAAGCATAGTAGACATTCAGTGCAGTGGCTCTATCTACAGCGGAAGCTATAGTACGCAAAGCATAGGCAAGTCCAGACATACTCATGTATTTGATATGTGCCTTCCAATTTAATTCGTTATCAACATATACACCCAGAAATTTAGTGCTATCACAAAGGGTAAGTTCTTCTCCTTTGTATTTAATGTGATTTTTACTTATTTGTAATAGTTAAATTGGATAACATTGGTCTTACGTTAAGTTTCATGTCGTTTTTGGAAAACAAGTTCTGTCGTAGTCCTTATTATTTCCGAGCGCAAATCAAATTTGACATGCATTTTATGTTTTTTTTCTGAACATAATTGAAAAGATACTGCAAACCGGTCCTATATCCATCATAGCAGGCATGTTAGCTAATGCCATAAACAACTATAACTTGATTGTGTCAATACCGTTGTATTATTGTATTGTCATAATTTATTGCACAACGTATAGTTACTAAATTTCTTTTCAATGAGGGTGTAAAAGCAGCTGATATTTATCAGAGGCTTTATAAACAGTTAGAACAGTTTTTGAGTGGCTTGGCTACGAGTATGAAGGCTACACATTTTTGTCACCCATCATAACAACTGATGAGACTGGGATACACCATTATATCCCAGAAAGCAAGAATGTTAGCATTGAATAACGTCACTCAAATTGACTTTTCACCAAAAAACTGTATTCTGGGATGCTATTCGACCAATTTATGTCGATTTTCTCGAAGAAAAAAAACAATTAATTCAGCTTATTACATCTAGCCTCTTGGCAAAGTTAAGCTGGCCATCTTAACGAAAAGACGTGGTCTCTTAAGGAAGGGCGTTATTTTCCTACAGGACAAAGATCGCCCACATACAGCTCACCTAACGAACAATATACTGGCTTCGTCCCCTTTGGGCCACACTTCTTGGGATGCCAGCAATTCGCCTCTAATAAGCTCGTCAATCGAAAGAATTTTTTTCGACGGGAACACAAATGTTACCGAAGCGATGGGCAAGTGTATTTTAAAGGGAGGCTGTTACTTAGAAAAATAATGTATATATAATATTAATTTGCAGTTCGTATCGACCAGAAAAAAATAAAATGCAGACCAAATTTGAATCACTCAATCAATCAGTTTACGTTTCATTCAATATTTTAGTGTTTATCGACAGGATCCTAGTTTATAAACTTTAGTTACAGACGCCATATGTTTTTTTTTTATTTACAAAAGAAACTAAATTGATACTCAACACTACATGTAACATTAATAGAGAAATTTTTCGTCTATTCCCAAATTATCAATCTTCTTTTGCACAAAGTACAAGTTTTTTAAGGTTGATATAATAGCATGTGCATTTTATCTAATTATGTTAATATAAATAATTTAAGAACGTACTCAATACAAATGCAAACTTACCAGTTTGATTATTTTAGCGCAAATATATATGTAGAAAAATCATTGATTTCTTTACTGAAGTCTACCATACCTGAAAAAAAAGAAAAAATCAGTATGACAATTCCAAATTACTATCATTAAATGTTTCTCATAAATATATGCTTGGATAAACTCACACACACACACACACACACACACACATATATATATATATATATATATATATATATATATATATATATATATATATATATTATTATATCTGCTCTCAAAATACTGACATCTGCTTTCAATAACTGATATCTAATTTCAAAATAGGCATCTGCTTTCGAATCTGACATTTGCTTTCATAACTGACACCTGCTTTGAAAAAAGACATCTGCTTTCAATAACTGACATTTGCTTTCACTAACTGACATCTGCTATCAAAACTGACATGAGCTTTCAAAACTGACTTCTGCTTTCAACTTGACATCTACATGCAATAACTGACATCTGATTCATTAACTCTGTTACTTTATAATGCATTTCTAAATAGCTTGAACCTAGGTCTATTGTGGCTAAGTGGTAAAAGCGACAGCCCGGCATGCTCTAGACTTGGGTTCGAGTCCCAACGTAGACCATATTTTTCAATTAAAAATTTCGTATGATTTGCTGTGTAATTTGTAGCCAGCAATGTTTGCATCCCCACTTACTCTGCAATTACATACATTCTAATTTGATATTTGTAAATATTTCATATAAAAGCCGAAAAGCTCCAATAATTTATCAATTGTTACATATATATATATATATATATATATATATATATATATATATATATATATATATATTCTTCTGATATGTAAAAGGTCAAAATATATATACATATTAATAGTAAGCTTTAAGTTTTAATAATAATAAGGAAAGATATTCATATATTAAGGAGGAGTTTGAGGTAATAAATTATTACCCTTTTTATTAGTACCCTTACGGCAATTTGAATTAGTTGTAGTTGTAGTTAAAATTCCAGCATAGTTAAATCAAAATTTTCGTTGCACGGACACATTAACTAAGTCTTAAATATTTAACTAGTAGCTAAAGTTAATCCCAAAAAGTTAATTTCTGGAACATGTGCAACCCAAGTTTAATGCACAAACGCGCGCGGTATTCAAAACGCGCAAAATTCTAAAATCAAATTTTCGATTTTGTTCAAATATGGATTGGGGCGGCTAGAACAACAAACTCGTAACATTCATTAAACTGCTACTTACGAATGTTGTTAAAACTTTTGCTTAATTTATAACAGTACTTAACATTGTACTTTTGAATTTTTAATAATTTTTATTATAATGAACAGAATTTTGAAACTTAAATAGATAATTTGATAATCTGTATTAATAATAATAACAATAATAATAATAATAAAAATTTCTCTCCTTTTTGTTAGTAAGCTGTAACTAAAACAGACAGAAACAAGAAACAAAGTTACCATCTACAGTAGAACAATCTGAAAAATAGTGTTTAAACATTTTTGGCTTAAGTACAACCGTTGAAGATATTCTCTTCACTAAATCGCGAGTGGAATAACACCACCACCAAATCGCCAATGGGACGTGTTATCCCACTAGAAATTTTGTAAAGACCATATCTTCAAAAGTTGTACCTTAGCCAAAAATGCTACGTTTAACACTATTTTCCAGATTATTCTACTGAAGATGGCAAATACGTATTTAGAGTTTATTATTTATATTGTGATTACGGTTTTTCTAGTCAGATTTCAAGCCACAGTCTCCACCCTATCGGATGAACTGTAGCTAAAGTTAGAAAATCTATACCCATCATTAACATGTTGTAAATATGTTTATTTTTAATTTACAGATTTTTTATTCTTATAATATGAACACCACACACGCATTCAACATTTTCAACTTCGGTCCAATTTACGGACAATGATTCAAATTTTTCGATGTTGTGTTGCAATATCTTGGCGAATGGTGTATACCGATATATATCTATAGCGGTATCGCTGTTCTTCGAGCATACATGACTCGCTCAGCGAAAATAATAAAATTTTGGTGTGTGACCGCGAAGATACCATCGTCTAGAATCTCAGTCAGTTCAGTTGCTTTTGCTCGCGTACCGCTGATTGAATTTCTTATCAAGAAAATATACACTGAAATAGGTAGCTTATATGGCGGCATACAGAGTCTGATATACCGCAATTTTATATTTGGATAGACGTTATTGACCAGGCCGAAGATTTTTTAAACCCCTCGAACAACTATGGGTGAGTAATTTTTCCACTAACTTTCTTTGCGATATTTCCTTGTGTTCTAATCTTCGTGTTTCGCTATTTTAATGCATATATGAGTTTTTTGTACAAGTTTTATAACTAAATGGCTGCTGTAATTTGCCGTACCAGTTGTTAAATAAATGGAAGTGGAAAATTTATTGAAGAATTTGACGCAGACCACGTGTTCCGGAAATGGCTTCGAGAACCACGGGAACGACGCCATTGCAGCAGGTGAGCCTCAAGCCATATGAGCAAGCTGTAAGATAGATGTATCGCTAATTATGCCGTTTCATCTGAACAATTATCACTGAAGGACTTGCCTCGTTCTAAGAAAATTAGCGACGTGAAATATTAAGAATCATTAATTTATTCTGTTTTGTTTTAAACATCCACTAATCTCTTTGTTCGTATATTATATTAAGTTAACTCACATTAAATTATACCTTCTTTCCTTAGACATTTATTATTCTTTGATCGAAGATTATAATAAGATAGATCACATTAATTTAATTTTCTTTTCTATTGTCTCGGCTCAGAATAATTGCTTTGGACCATTTAACACTTTAGTATTGATTGTACCGTTTTGTAATTAATTTGGAGTATTTAATATTGCGTTGATGCAATTAAAATTAAACCGAAATTTGTTGATTAAATTTAAATAAGTATTTCGTCCATAAAAGTGTATTTCATTTATTTATACTAAATATAAATAGCGTCATAGCATATGTAGCCCTAAATCTACGTATATAAGATTTAATTTCATTTGTGAGCAAGTACTCGAGGCCTTGCGTATACGTATGTCATTTGCTTGGATTCTTTTCTCACTTTTTTTTACTCTAAAATATAGAGTCTGGTCTTATACCGGATCTAGTTACCTAGTTACCTAGTTACCCGTTTTTGCCTTTTGGATGGTATAAGTAAAGATTATGTTGATGTTTAACAATTATATATTTAGTTAAATTGTTATACACTTTAATTTTATTGTATGCAGGACTTCACCCATTCTAATATTGTTGAAGCATACTACGGCTTTCTTTACTTTTTTGATATTGTAAATTTTATTATCGACGTAGACGTTTATAATAAACTTAGTTCTTTTTCTTTAATGTTTTCTTTTACTTATTATTACCTCATGTTTTTTCTGTAATTGCGCTAGTCCTTCCTTAGTAGGTTCGTTAGCACAAGTACGTTCTACGCGTGTCGTATAATCTCTACGGCAAGCAGTTCTTAAATCACGGGGCGCCCTTTTTAATTTTTAAGCAGTTCGGAAATGTTAAGACAAGAATCGCACCATCTTGCCTGAGCTTTACGCCGTTGGCACTGGTTGGCTGCTTTGTCAATTTAAGATCGTGCCATCCACCCAAGGTATGCCCGAGGAGGGTTGTTGGATTGAGCAACATTTTTAACAAAGAAAATTTTCATGGAACCGTTATTGTTGCATGTTGCGTGTAGCAGTTGATAACCTTAACATCTTAAATTTCTAGGAATCCAGTTCTACAAATCCTTCTCAACTCTTAATTAGTTAATTACAAGCACTACACCAACCCGTGCAAAAATATATAAATTTAACTCTGGAGTAGTTAATCCAAAAATTAACCACAAGTAAAATATTTTTGAAATTGTTAAAAGAATTATTATTTTTTTTAGTTTTCGCTATTTCAAATCAAGTAAAGAAATAATTATTGATTGAAAGACTAGCCAGCCTTTGTATGTTGTTACTCTAGAAAGACACTAGAGTGACACAAGAGCATGTACGCCATACGCCAATTGTTTGATTAAAATAGTATAACTCCATAAATGAAATTCTAAAATTTCTTTCCTTATTTGGGGAAAACGTAACAGCTTAAAATGTATTACTTAAATGTATTCATATTGTATATACACAAAAATTGAGATGAAAGTTTTAATATGCAAAATATTCATACCGTGAGTTTTTCTTATCTCTATACATAGCCTATGTTCAGTTTCAAAAAGAACGCCTCGATACATTGGAATGTTATGCAACCAACATCGCTCGATTATGTGTTTCGACAAAAGTCAAAATTAATGATTTTGAAATAGTGTAAAGCTGGAACAGTTTAAGGAAAGTTCTATCAAATATCTTGATAGGCCCATGCCACCTATCGGAAAAATTCAGGCGATTACTAGGAAATTTGATTCTGATGGCTGCATAATAAATACACACAGAAAGAAAATTAAAACCCCCACATTCTCTCAGAAGACCTAAAATTAAATGTGTTATGTTACATTGAAGAATGCCTCATAACCCCATTAAGTAAAATAACACAACAATTTAATATTTCGAAAATTCTCAAACAGTACAAATACAAATCTTTGAAGTTTTCTAATTATCAACAATTATTTCATGAAGATAGAATAAGACGTTAATTTTTGCGAAACACTATTTAATTTATTAAATGAAAATCATAATATGTTGAAGAAAATACTTTTCACTGATGAAGCGTCTTTTTCTTCGAACACGTATTGTTCCTCGATTTGAAAATTTAGCCATTGAAGGTTCCTGGTTTCAAATGGATTGAGCACCAATTCAGTCAAGTGCAGAAATTACAAATTTTCCGAATTCAGGTCTACCTGATCGATGGATGGGGAGGTTTGGTCTGATAGTTTGGCTGGCCCGATGGCCAGATTTATTACCAAATGACTTTTCTTTGGGGATACCTTAAATCTAAAATTTATGATAATGTAATTTTAACTAACATTGTAGATTAAAAGCACGCATAAGTACAGCCTGGAACGAATTACGAACCAAACCGGATTTTGTAACACACTCTTTGCAGGAATTTCATAATCGATTCGCATATTGTATAGAATGTGAAGGTGCATATTTCGAACATTTATGAAAAAGTTAAAGAATTACAAATAAAAACAAGCTTTTTTTCAATTTACCATAAAATTTATTTTAATATTGTTTGTGAAAGTTAAATGTTAAATAAATTATTTTCACACTTTGTTGACACTGACAACTAAAATGCCTTATTACGACAAGAGATGACACTCGCATTGTTGGTTGCATAACGTTCCAATGCATTGAAACATTTATTTTAAAACTGAGCATAGGTGTATTCATGTATTATGTTCAGTGATATAAAAAACTCACGGTATATTAAAATACTTAAGGATATGCATACTATCATGTAACAAACTTATAAGTAACCGAAGTGCTCGTAATAAGAATTATTCAAATTATGAATTATTTGTTGTAATATCCATTAGCATACCTCAGGAAATATACAATTTGAACTAAATATATATGTGTGCATTAACTAGAAACTTTGTAATTAAATATTTAGCATGTAAAATGTGCCATGTAAATATACATATTTAATTTACATAATTTGTCATATAAGGGTTTCAACGCATAAAATTCATCTTTGATGTTACTCGTAGTTTATTTGTTTTAATAAGAAATTTCTTAAATATATTTGTCTTCCGGTAGTAATTTTTGATAGGCTTTTGTTCATTCTTGATAGAATATACACCTACAATTAATATAACTTGGGAGGTAGAGAACAGGTTCACCTTTTATACTTATTATAATTACAATTCCGTTCTGTTAATCTTAAAGCTTAATACAATTTCGTTTTCGAAAGACATAATAGTTTTCTTAAAATTTTAAAAACAGCAAATTCCTTATTTTAAATAAAAATTTTCCGATACTTCCGTAAAAAAAGGTGTATACAGTACGTTAATTTCTTTTTGGTGAACTTTTTCTCAACGTTATCCCGAAAGGTTTTTTTTATGTAAGAATATAATTTAATTGGAATAATATATAATCTGTATCATTGTTATTTTTTAAACTTTAACTTTAGTAACCTTAATAACATTTCCTTAATTACTCATTGTAAATAAAAACCTGAGATTAACAATAAGAAATATCAATAAAACAAGTAACTATAAATTTTTTCGTTATTACATTCTTAAAAGAGATAGATTGAAGAGATAATTAAAGAAATCAGATGAGACCATTTTTTATCAAACATGATCTTTGCTTCTCAGTTCCTCCGAGTTGGATTTTCATCCTGTTGATTGACGTTGTTCTCGACGCTTCGATAACATCGCAGCTGCCTTAATCTTTTCTCCTGACCAGTAATGTGCTGATTTAGTGTGCGTCGCTTTTTTGTGAATTTCGCTGGTGGTAGTGGTGCGCTGTGATTTGCCCTCGCGTTACGGCCGCCCCGGCAATAAACGATCGGCTCGCATCGGGGACACTTCGTCCCGAATGCAGGGATGTACTGTAGGAACAGCCGCCCGTTAAAGTTTCACGATTCATTTTAAGTTTAAATAGAATTCACAAACAAATATGTATTATTCTCCGTAAATACAAATTGCTATAATAGGGGTGATAGATTATATATATATATATATATATATATATATATATATATATATATATATATAGATTAAATAGTATGTTAATTTTTTTTTCTGCAGAGACCAGAACAATTATTGAGGCAGTGAAATATATTAAGGAAATGAGTTTCACCAGGGCTGTAATCATGTCCGATCACAGAGCAATCTTAGTGCTCTGAAACACAAGAAATGGTTTTCGCAAGAACATCATCTTCTGCTTGATATAATTTCAAGATGTGCAGACCTAAGATATCTCGGTATTAATGTGAAACTGTTATGGGCGAAGGACCACGTAGAAATTATTCCGAACGAGAAAATGGATGCATTGGCTAAAGCATCAGTAACCAATGAAGAAATATTGGATCACATTTTATATGAAACATATGTTGCATCACATCTTGAAATCTTAAAAGGCAAATCTTAAGCAAGAAATGGAAAGATAGATGGCAAGCGTCTTATAATCAACAAAAGACTATCACACACGTTGGCATAATGACACGGTAACTTCCCTGCTCATTTATACAGAATGAAAATGTTGATTCATCTTCTTGTACATGTGGTTACGAAGTTGCGGATTTGAATCACCTGATTTTGGCATGTCATTACTTTGAGCAACAAAGGTATACATTATTTAGCAAGTTAGTAGAACTTGGAATACCATTACTAACATATGTGGTACTTCTTCTCATGTGCAATGATGCAAGGGTATACAGAGCACTTATCGATTTTATTAAAAAATGTGATAATGAAAAATTCGTGAAAAGTCACATCTATCCCGGAACGTGTGAATCCATTTCGCTCTTATTGGAGCTCGTCAACACACGGTATCTGTTGGCGAGCTCCAATAAGAGCGAAATGCATCCTAAGGTTCCGGGTAAATATGATTTTTCACGAATTTTTTATTATCCTAACAAACTAGGAAGGTGACGTGTAGCGTTTTGCATAGTGATACAAACTTAATTTGTCGAATTGTAAAAATTAACGCAGCACATTAGGTAACATTTACATGTAAAGTGAGATTTAATACTCTTTAGTTCTCATTTGTAGTAAGCTCAATATAAAAAGTGTGATATTGAAGTTTAGAGCCAGCTTGGTATAAGTTGCAGTTATAATGTGGCTCATTTGCCACATTGGATCCCTCAAGACAAAGAAAAATACAAATTGCTATTATGATTTTATATAAAAACAATATCCAGTGCATATTACAATAGAAATCTATTGATCTATCAGATCCGGCAAATAGTTTCAGAGATTATTTAAATTATGCCAACATTACATTTATAGATGTGACACGGTCGCTTTCTGCATATAAAGATATATTTTCATTGCGAAGAACATGCCTCGCCGAAACAAATATCGATACATACAATGCTGCAGTTCTTTCTCCGATCTCATTCACCAAGGGATAACGAATCTTAAGCGAATAAGTGTTAATTCCTTAATTTACTACGTAGACCTCAACCCGTAACAGTAATTGATCTGTGAAATGTACATTCACACGCATCAGGCGCCTGTTTCTATAATACGTCCCTGCATTCGGAACAAAATGCACAACTCTTCTAATGAGTTAAAATCAAATATTTAAATGTTAATACTGCATTTCATTTTTGGATTCAAAGTATAATAATATAATTTTAAATGTATACAAAGCAAAGAAAATGTAATTGTAAATAGGTATGTATGTACTTAAAAGTGCTACAAAAAGTAAATATTTATGTATATATACAACATTGGATGTGTTTGTAAAATATCGGCACCGCATAAACTTGTGATGTGTTTATTTATATTCCAGAGCAATAGCATTTAATCACACGCTTTCGAATCGAATTATATATATACACTGCGTCCAAGATAAGAATGAACTGCATGGGGATAGGACACACAAAGTTGCTTAAATGGGAAAAAAGTTGCACATTTTAGTGACCTTTTACATGGCATTTATGTAATCCAATTAAGTTTTTTGTTTTTTGAGATATTTAGAAAAATGTGTTTTTTAAATTTTTGTTTCTATTTTTTTTACTTTGTTTTATAAGTTATCGAAAAATAAATCAGACTTCTTCATTGGCACTTTCAAAACTCTACAAGATGATGTTACATATTTAGTCCGACGTTTCAGTTTTGAGAAACCATCATCAACTTAATTTTTTTATATAGACAGAGAAAAAAGTACAACCTGTATCTGATGGCATTTTTTATTACGAATTCTACGGTGTATCAGATATTATCTTTTCCAAATTACTTTTTGCTGAAAAAGTAAATTTATTATTTCGTTTGTATTTTTTGTAGTAGTTCTTCCCTAGTGATAACAACGCGCTATGACAAGTAGCCTAGGTAGTTAATTAGACCAAATACAATGTTTAATAAAAATGATGGAACACAATCTAAAATAGGGTTTTGAGAAATACGTATTTATTATTTTATAAATTCCATGTGTATTTTAAAATTCTGAACTCACAACAGATGATCAAACAGATTTCTATTGCTTCCCAAACATAATTAGGATCTTCTAACTGTTGAATGCAAAACATCATGTAACATCTCTGGTATAATATTATTAAACGTTGCCGTGACAGAATCTAATAATTGTGGTTCTTTTCAAAAAAATGCCTATAAACTAGGTTTTTAATTTAACGCCAGTAGACAAGTGGGGTTAAGTCCGAAAATCGAGTTGGCCAGGGCACTTCGCCAGGAGTTCCAATCCACCTTCTGGGAAACCGCTAAGAAAGATACTCACTAATCTGTCTAGAATTATATGCTGGAGCACCTCTTGTTGAAACCAGCAGTTATTGATCACTGCCAAAGATAAATCGTCTAAAGTGTCTTCTAAATCATTTTGCAATAAGTAACGTGCTGCATTTTAGGAGACTTATTTTTGTACCTAGAATTCCACACCACATATTGAATTCACAACGATGCTGATTATAGAATATTTTTTTAACACGGGGATTTTCTTGAGCCCAGTAGTATGTATTGCGGCGGTTGCGATTAAATTGCGACACCCGCTACCGCTCGTGTCGCAAAACTTTTACTCGCAAAATAAAATCGCACTTTTAACACTTATATCTTAAATAACTATTTTATTATTTTAAGTTTCGAAAAGCTTTCGCTACTAGCAACTGCTACAGGTAATGTTAAAAAATTCGGTTTACAAATTTGGAAATATAAATAAGATTGTGTGTAAAAACATTTAATATGTCCATTTCAGAAGAAATATATTGTGCAATCCTTTAAGCTTTTTTGTCTCTTTAATTTTTAGCAAATTGTTACTTATCAGTGTTAGTCATGATTTTTTTATTTTGTTTAATTTGTAGCTTATTTAAATATAATAACTAAATATAGGTCAATATTACAAATTAACAATCTAATACCGATAAAACTTAATCCTCCATATCACTGATACACAAACTGAGGAAATTACAATATTCATTATGTTCAATACATACCTGATGTGACGCTATATCGACGTCATTCATCCACTTTCAAAGATATACGAAACACATTTCAAGTTTATCTGGTAACATACAAGTCCGTACGAAACAAAGTATTGTTTTTTTCTTTTTTAAATTTTAAAGCAAATTATATTACATATTTAAACTTAAAAGATCTTGAGTATGTAATTTCAATTTATGGTATATATATATATATATATATATATATATATATATATATATATATATATATATAGTAAATTCAATCAGTTGGCAACTGATTGAATTTACCATATCATACCAAGGTCACGAAATAATTATATATATATATATATATATATTAATATAACCTCTATTGGTGATATTAGCCCCACAAGTTGGGCTAGTCAAATTGAAATAAGCCTTAAGGGTGTATATTTTTTTTGATTATATATAGAAAAGCTGAATTATAAATGTTATAAATGAATTGTAACTGTTAAGGGCGATATTGATAAATGTACGACAAATATCTATTTTTAAATATGATAATATGTGTTACATATAGATGGGGTTCTTATCATATTCTGTTGCCTGCGTACAAATCTGAAATGCATAAATGTTATATGCTAAGTGCACTTGCCCTTAAACAGCTGTTTATGTACTCAGCTTCTCTGTAAGGTTATTCTTTGTGTGTGTGTGTGTGTGTGTGTGTGTGTGTGTGTGTGTGTGTGTGTG
Source organism: Melolontha melolontha (assembly GCA_935421215.2). NCBI lineage: Eukaryota > Metazoa > Arthropoda > Insecta > Coleoptera > Scarabaeidae > Melolontha > Melolontha melolontha. The sequence goes on from OW285235.1 coordinate 93,998,844, forward strand.
TGTGTGTGTGTGTGTGTGTGTGTGTGTGTGTGTGTGTGTGTGTG